>JAGFVP010000327.1:0-30418 GCA_021031095.1 Bathelium albidoporum | reverse complement strand
CTCCCACACCTCTCCTCTGCCCCTAATTCTCTTCAAAGTACCGATGCTAACACATAAAGCAGTGCCTGGTCAGGCTCAGGCGACGGAGGAAGAGGATGACGAAGAGGCCGAGCTGCGGAAGCTGCAGGCGGAGATGGCCATGTGACAGCAAAGACCAAGCTCGGTTTCGTGCGTTTGTACGAAGGTTAGGCGAGAAGTAGATATTCTCATCTGTTCACCGCTCTTCTCTATTCCGCTTCGTCGATATCCCGTGTGTCGAGCTTCGTTAGTGTGAGCTTGACCGTTTCCCCTATCAACTGATCATTGGCGTTGTTGGCTGGCGTAAATCAGAGAGATGTGAATTAAGTCGCCGGTGGGGAGGATGCGTATTGCGTTCTTTTTTTTTTTTTTTTTCGAGTCAATGCGTCTACGAAATGACAAAGGAGCGAGCGAGCGACTGCATTACTCTAGAAGGATACAAGGTCGAACTGGGTCATTGCATTCCAGATCCAGTATGGTCTCTTCACACAAAGAACGATGAAAATCTCAAAGTTTACGCACTTCGATCGGCTACGCTATGCTAAGAGTAGAAAAGAGTCTATCATCAGGCTACCAGAGGATTGCCAACGCAGACCAGTCACCGTTAGCCAAACGCTATCAACACTATCGAGCGCAAAGCCACTTTGACCGAGAACGGAAAGTGATCGTACTCAAAGGAAAATGCGTCGTCCGCGCTTCGGAATGAGAGCCTCCAGCTCCTACGTCCCATGGTATCCATCCCGCGTAAACACTACCCCATGCTAAGTAACCGCAAAGAAAACCGCCAGAACAAAGTCATAGAACGGGATAAAAAGCGAAGTGAGTGTCATTCCCCACCACGGCGGCATCTCGACTACACGCAGCAATGAATCCTTAATCAATCCCCTCATTCCCGCGTCCTATAGTCCCACGAGAAAAAGCATCAACCTCCCTCCTCGCCCCCCTCCTCCACCCTAACCCTCTTCCTCTCCACCCTCCTCTCCCCTTCCGCCGCACTCGCCTCCGCATCCGTTTCATGATCCCGCTTCGCCGCCTCGCGGTTGCCACCTCCAGGCCCATCATCAGCAGCAGCGCGACCGCTACTTGAGCCCACAGCTGCCGCCGTCGGGGTCAGCGGCTCCACGGCCGGCGGCTGCGGCGTCGCCGGCGTCGTCGACGCAGACGCAGAGGAGACGGGCCGCCCAGGTTGCGGCTGTGCTACTGACGCCGGTGCACCAGCAGTGCCGTGGTCGGCTGGCGGAGCAGCGGGGGCGCCAGGCGGAGGAAGGACGCCGTGTGCAGGCGCGGGAGTGGTCTGGGCGCCGACGGAAGGCGCGGCTTCGTCGGGATTGGCGACGACGACGACGGCAGCGCGCTGGGCATGAGTGACAGGCGAAGCGACAGCAGCCGGGGCGGCAGCAGTGGCGGAGCTGCTGGGCGCGGTCGCGGTTGCTGAGACCAGGGTTTTTTTCTCCTGCGTTGGGTCGATGAGGTTGGAAAGAGTCTTTACGATATCTTCTTCGCCCGCAGCAAAGGGCGTCTGGACGAGGCCCGGGTAGAAGATGCGCTTGACGGCCTGAGAGACGAGGAAGTCCGAGTGGCGCTTGTCACCCGTCGAGACCTCGACGAAGACGTCCTTGAACTTCTGCAAGCGCGAGATCATGTCGAGAGTGAGGACTTTGGCGCCACCAGGGAGCGAGATGGGCAGGTGCCGGGGGTAATCGGCGCCGAGGAGGGTGGTGAGGGGCGGATTAGGGGTGTGGGATGAAGGAGGCTGGTTTTGAGAGCTGGGTTGGGAAATGCCAGAAGTAGAGCGACTGGGCACAGGTAAGTTACTCCCGGAATGTTGGGTCTGGCCATAGCTTACACCATTTTGGAGGTTGCTAGGCGCTGGAGGTGGTCGGGATGCAGAGACCGGAGGGTTGGAGGCGTATGGGGAGGAATAGTTGCCGGAATTCTGCGCCGGTGGCGCAACTACGGCAGGAGCAGCTGTTGGTGGATGGGACAGGTAGGATGGACGCTGAGGATATTGGGAATAGGGAGGCATGCCAGAACGAGGCTGATTAGGACCTCCATGCATCCCTGCGTACTGGCCTGGCGGATAGTAAGGATGCTGCGATACGGGCGGAGGTGATGCCCTCTTCCGCTTTTGGTTTTCCGGAGTCGCGCCCTCTTTGACGGCCCAGAGATACCCTTTGCCCTCCTTTTCCACCTTCTGGAACATGTCATTTTGGCCGAGATTGTGTCTGACGCTACTTTGCCACCCGTTGGTGCCAACCCGAAATTTGTAGAACGGGTACTTGCGCTCGATGGCACTGTAAATTTGTTGAAGATTCATCTGGCCGTTCTTGGAGTTTGTGATAGCTTCATGAATAAGCGTGATGTAATTGGCACTTGGCCGCGCAAGCTGCTCTTCAGTGAAGTCAGATTCCTTCAGCTCGGGCGAAGGAGTCCTGGCAGGTGGCTTTGGAGGTTTTGCAACCTTTGGTTGTTCATTCGGAGTGACTTGATCAGTTGACAATGTAGCGACCGGCGTCGGTTTATCCGGTGAAGTCTTTTCAGCATCTGCGGTAGTCGGGCGAGTACCTGCCGCTGCTGCTGCTTCTTCCTCCTCTTTTCTCAGTCTCTTCTTCTCCGTCTTGGTCTTTAAATCCAGAGGTGGAGGTGGAGGCAGGCCAAGTTTTCGTGCCTTTTCTGCCTCTTTTGCCTGCCGGACGCGAGCTTGCCGCTCACGCTTGGACATGATACCATCCTTTGGCGGCCTCCCGGGTCCTTTGCGTTTCGGTGGAATTTCCGAGCCTGGTAATAAGTCCGCCAAGCCATTCTGTTGTCCTGGGCTTGTTTCCGCTGCAGCGGAAGAAGACGGCTCCTTTTCGGCCTTCTTCTCGCGCCGAGCATCTGCCGACTTCTCTGGCCTTTGATTCTTGGCTTGTCTTGCTTCTTTTTGTGTCGTGGTCACTTTGAGCTCTTTTTTCTTATTAGTCGGCGAAGCCTTGGGTTTCTGGCGGGCTGGCAAAGCTTTTAGCTTCAACTTCGTTCTCTGTCTTGGCTGTGGCTGTTCCTCTTCCGAAGCCTGGTCCTCTGATTCTATCGTCTGGATAGGCTCCTCGTTGCTGCTCTCGGCGCTATCAAGCTCGTCAATACTGCTCTGACCGCCGGCGTTGGCAACGCCTTCCTCGCCTTCGTCAGACATTTCGGCGGAACCCTCGCGCTGCGCTTCGACAACATTCGAAGGGAGCGTGAAAGTGATAGGTACGGGACCGACTTGAATGATATCACGGTGGCGCAGGGGTATGGATGATCCGGCGGCGTAATGGACACTATTCAGAAAGATACCATTCCTGGAAATGGCGTGTAATTCAAAAACTTCCTTGTCTGAATTATACTCGACCCTAGCGTGTCTGCGTGATATCGACTTATACCACTCGGTACCAAAACTATCAGGAACATGAATTGGGAGTAGCGGACACGCGTCGTACGGTGGATAGGCATGCCTTTGATCATCAATAGCAGCAGCAGCAAGTGCAGCTTCGTATTGGCTTTCTGAAAGAGCCGGCGGTTGCCTGGGAGTGGCATTTTTCGGCTTTTTGCTCTTCTTGTGACGAACGCGTTGATTCGAATCAGAAGAGGATTCGTTCCAGCGCAAAATTCCACCTTCCTCGCTGAATGCATGGCAGCCTCCTGTTGTCCGACTGCCTCGACGCATTGGAGTCCGAGCAGCCTCTCCAGCGCTTGATTGGCGGCTTTGGCTTTCTGATTCCGATCCCGTTTCTGCAGCCATCCTGGCGGCGCGTCGCGCCGCAGCATTGTCTCTCCCGAGTTCCACCGAGAGAGTTCGGACGAGGTATGTTGTATCAGGAAACTGGAGTTTGGCATATGCTGTCAAGTCCATCTCATCTGTTGTTCCCATAGCATTCGTGTCGATTGGAGATATGTCACTAATCCCCTCCATGGCCATGCCAGGGCCAAGGTTCGAGTGCAGCGCTTCTGGCGCAATGTCATCTTGTAGCGGCAACTGCATTGCAAGATTTGCCTGATGCAAGGTCTCCTCCGTTATACCATGCCCATCCTCAAGCTGCATGTCTTGGACGATGGTATTAATGGGGTTGGTCCTTGGTATAGATTCATCATCCACGGAGAGGAGGAGATGATTGGTCTCTTGAGTAGGGGTTGAAAGGGGTTCGGTCTGTCTGTTAGGAGACTTGCCATGATCTGGAGATTGCTGCAGTGATACTTCTGGAGTCGAGGGATGGTCGTTCTTTCCGTGTTCGCGGGCTTCTCGCCCAAGCGACGCGGCGTCTGGGCCAAGATCTGGGAAGTGCATCTGTACATTTCCGTAATCCATTCTGTGGGCGGCGAGGTCAGGTCCAAAGCCTGAATGTAGGAGAGCTACTTCCATAGAGGCGCGCGTCGTGATTTCTTCCGATGGCAAATCAAGTGACAGGAATGCACGGACATTTGGGCCGAAGCGCGAAAGGGGCTGAGAGCGACAGTGGAAGAGATTGCTCGGGTATTAGGACGACAGAAGCGAGCGCGTGGAGAAAAGAAGAGAGAGAGATGCGGTCGCGGAGGGTCACAGGCGCGGAGGTAGTCACGACCGGGGGGAGGGGGGCAGTCTGGCACTGAGGAGGCAGTCGCAGTCGGCGGTGAAGCGAAATTCTGGCAGCGGCAACCCATTTCTCCCCACATTTCATCCTCTACGCGTTCAACCCCGCCAATCACTGCCGCGCTTGACCGCTGCCCACGTTAATCGACGTGAATCTCCACTCGATTCGGCTTCACGAGTTGCTTGTCTGGCTCTCTGCCTAGGAGGTAGCCATGCCTGCGAGCAACAAGCGGAAGGTTGATCGCAGGCAACGTGTTGAGCTGGTTGGTACCAAGCCATCTGACAAGCCAACGCCGGAGCCTCCTGCGTGGCCTGCCTTCACACCCCTGGTTCCATCCTCTGATCTCTGCTTGAACACGCTTGTGCCTAATCAGCTCGTCACAATCTCCAACTTCTGGACATCGTCTCTTTGCAAGACGTATGTTTCCTTCCTGAGCTCACTGCCACTCGTTACGACCCCAGGGCGACCCAAAAAAGGCGAGGCTCTCAGATTCAATGACCGCTTCCAGATTGAAGATGCTGCGTTTGCTGAGAGGCTGTGGCAAGACACGGCACTGAGACAGATAATCTCTGGTGTGGAGAGCGCTCGAGAGCTTTGGGGTGGAGAGGTGCTTGGCCTCAGTCCGAATATTCGTATTTATAGATACTCTCAAGGCCAGTTCTTTGACAAACATTACGATGACTCGGTCAATATCTCTCTGCCTACATCCCCTACTACTCAAGCCAAAACAACCTGGACGTTGCTGTTGTACTTGACATCTCCATCCACCGGCTGTATTGGAGGTGAGACTGTCTTCTATCCCGAGGATGGCCCCAAAAAGGCCAGAAGCAAGAAGCCGGAAGATACGGAGCCTATAACAGTTACGCTGGAGACTGGAATGGCTTTACTGCACAAACATGGCGCCGACTGCATGCTACATGAAGCCAAAGAAGTGCAAAAAGGCGACAAATGGGTAATCCGAAGCGACTTGTGTGTGCGCCGCTGAAGTCTAGTTCTACCTCAAAGGTGACTATCACCAGATCCGAAAATTTGAGTTGCCATTCACCATGAACACACTGAAAAAGCGGTTAAACACCGCTTTCTGAATATCATTCAGCGACGGCTAATCGCGATTGTCCCATTTGTTCCATTACCAGGCAAGCTCCCTGCTACTTCGGTCGGATAGTCACTCGAGATACCAAACCTCTTTATAGGCTGATAACTCTCAATTCTCGGCTCAAGGACAGATGGCCATGTCGTATTGAATTCGGGGCCTTCGAAGGGTTCAACGCTCTGGAAGTAGTCGCCCCAGAGCGGACCGGCAGCCCAATAGGACCATCCGAAGAAGACGGGATGGCTCTCAAGCCAAGCAAAAGTGTTGTTCAGAGCCTCGAAGCAGAGCTGATTAGAACCAGCGCCAATCTCGCTCAAGAAGGCGGTAAAGTTGTGTTCTTCGAGCCATTCGGTGACGAGAACAAGATTTTGCGGCCCAAAATCAGCACTTACGCATGCATTGTGGGTGCCACTGAAATCGTAGTCGAGGTACTGTCAATATTAGCGAAGAAGTTTTGCAAAGCGACCTGTGAGCCAGCTTCCGGGAGCGGAAGGTACATACCAGGTGCATGTCAAATGCAAAATTATCAAACGGGTCGTAAATGTCCCCTAACACGTCCGAGTTCGGAGTCGAGCCCGGTGTCAAGCCATTTCCACTCGAATTCGTCCAAATTTCCGCATTGGTGTATCCGTTTCCTGGCACCAAAACTAACTGTCCGGCGCCGGCATCTCGAATACCATCCAGTGCCGCTTGGTCATCCTTCAGGATCAACTCAGTCGACATGTTATGTGGTTCATTCATGATTCCGAAGATAACGTTTGGATTGTAGCGGAACCGACTGGCCAATTCATTCCAGAAGTCGCCAAATTGCTCGGTCGTGGCGGCATTCGGGTCAGAGGTGTTGCCAATTACGCTTCCACTGGTGGGCTGCATACTTGGATCGTTGTAGCGCATGTAGTTGTGGGGATCAATAATGGCGTATGAGCCGCGTTCCGTGATGAAGTCGATAGCATCCTGATACAAGGAGAAGTAGGTCTCGTTGAAGCGACGGCCAAGACCATAAGCGAGTGGACACATGCGTTCCTGCATAAAAGAATATCAACTTGAGTTCCAGAAAGAATCGAGACCCTCAACTCGCAAAAGTTCAACACCACGCTATAATTTCGTATACTCTAAAACAGCATTGCTACGCACCAACAGGAATGTAACGCGGAAGACATTAACCCCATGGTCAATAAAGTACTGCACATGTGTCTGGTTGATAAATTGATAATCTACTCCAAAAGTTCCTGGGAGTTGAGTTGTGGCAAACTCTCCACCAGCTTAAGCGCTACGTCAGTAGCTGTAGTCTCATCTAGATTATTTGTGGATAACATACATTCATTGACTCCGGCATAAATAATCTTGGACTTGCCGAATTGAAGAAGTGTGACTAGATAGACAAGAAAGTGAAAGAATGAATACATTGCGATTGATAGTGAGCAGAAAAACCACCACCAAATGACAATTCTAGCACGGCCCAACGCTCAAGCCTTCACACCTGCCACGGGAAGGTCTCTAGTTATTTATATGCGGCTCCATCGAGAGCTAGAATAATGTGATGACCTCGAACGATGGCCTACTGCAAGGGCAAGGGTGGGTTTCCCGCTCCCGCTCGTGGATGAAGATCGATCTGCTTGATCAGGAACAGAGAATTACCTGCCCATTTGATAATTGGTGCGAGCCGAGGCGCGAGCAATGCGGGAGTCGATTTCTGCATACTACTTCATAGACCTTACCCCTTAAAACATTGTCATTTCCATTTATTGTTGCCCATATTGGTACCTGGACACCGGGTGGCATCTTCAACGAATGCGTTTTAGCCTGTTTGTACGTTGTGAGGGGCTCATTACGTTTCTGCGGACGGCGGCGTGGTTAAGTGACGCCTTGACGTGAGCAATACTGTCAGGCTATAGAAAAACTACCCTCGCTACAGGGTTGCCTCTGCCGAATCATCCGTAATGAGATGAGAGGTTGCCAATCGGGCTGAGGATTAAAAACTGGGCACCATTCAGGCCCCAAGAGTGCGGTGATGCGCGGACGAGAGAAGGTTAATTTGTCAATCGATCAAGCCGAAACTCCGAGATTCGAACACCTTCTGAGCCTTCAAGGTCGTTGTAGGTGGAGCTGGGTAGATCCATGTGTTTCATACGCGTTATGCTGTTGACATCTTGCGAAATTTCATTTCCATCGAACCCACATCAGAAACTCAGACCGTGTTTGCAGGTGGCCTGAACTATCGCGTCTATAATTCATTGCAAGACTTATTACTCGAATTTTCAACCAAAAACGTAGCCTCGATTCAAATACTATCATCAAGCGATTCCAAAGTCTCATTCCGAAACTTAAAATTCATACAAGGCTTTTACCATTGATCAATCTCTTCAGCCATCTTTCGAGCTTCTTCTGCCTGCTTATCTTGCTTCTCTTTTGCTTTGTTCTCCTTTGCCTCTTCTGCCTTAAATTGTGTTTTCCTCTCTTCTTCTACTTTGGCCTCGTCCTCTTCCTCTTTTTTCTTCCTTTCTTCCATGACCTCCACCTTTTCCTTAAGTGATGCGTGAGCAGATCTCAGCTCTTCGATCGAGTCCTTGACATCATCTTTTTTCCATGAGGATTGAAGTACAAGTTCTTTTAATCGAGATAGCTTCTTGTCCGTTTCCGTGACTTCGTGATCCACTCCAGCTGCTCCTGCGTACTTTATGGTACTGTCTTGGGCCTTGAAGATGGCGTCTTGAGCCTCTTTTAAAAGCACCTTTCTGGCGTTCTCTGCTTGCTCATTCAATGGTCTTGCAGCCTGGTACCCAAGCCATCAGCAAGCATGTCCCTATAATGGCACCATGGAATTCATCAAACTCACCTCTCGTAGTTTCTGCAAGGCCTCCTCAATCTCGTCCGGGTCCTCTTTCGTCTCTTCCTTATCCATTACTTCGTTCACATGTTTTCTCTCCTCTGCCAACTTTTCCCTTTCCTCCTGCGACAGTCTATCTTGAAATTCTTCCATCCGCCTCTGCACCAATTCCTCCATATCCCGCACTCTCGCCTTTACATTCTCCAGCCTCCTTGTCCTCGCCTCCCTCTCTGCAGCCACTTCAGCCCAGAAGTCTCGCGCCTCCGTTGGATACGACGTCTGCTTATACTCAATCTCCCAGTCCGGCAAATGCTGCTCCGCTCGATCCAACCAATACCGCATCCGCTGCTCCCGATCGCCCACGCCCGCAAAATGCACCAGAAAATCGCCGCGACGGACCTGGAACGGCGCCAGCGTCTCGTTGTGCTCGCCCTGGTAGGCGTTGAACCAGCGCTGCGGCGCGACGACGCTGTGCCGCGCGAACCGCTTCTCCTTCAGCAGCTCCTCCATCGCGCTCTGGTCGCGGAACAGCAGGAAGTGCTCCGGGCGGTAGTGCGGGAAGGCGAGGATGGCGAGCAGCAGCTGCACGCTCCAGCGGCAGACGCGCAGCGCGAACACGCCGTTGTTCAGCCCGTTGAAGTCGTGCGCGACGACCAGGCGCACGTCGTCGAACCCGCCGCTCTCCGGCGGTAGGAAGGCGGAGATGGGGATGTGCGGGTTCAGCAGCACCGTGTCGGCGTCCATCCAGAAGAGCCATTCGAGGCGCTCGGTGGTGGGGCGCGCGAGCTCGTGCAGCAGGATCTCGAGGATCCACGCGGGCTTGGTCCAGACGTCGTCGAGGATGGGCTCGCGGTTGATGTAGATGGGGTAGTTGTGCAGCTGGTTGTGCACGTCGTGCGTGCGGAGAGCGCGCTCGTAGACGGGGTTGTAGTTGAAGGAGATTGTGCATTTGGCGATGCGGGGGGCTGATCTGTACAGAGAAGGCCCAGGAGGAGTATCTAGGGAATTCCCGAGTGTGTAGTTGAGGGTAGAGTTTGTATCGACAGCCGTATGAAGAATCGTGTTGTTTATTGAACCTTCCGTCGTCTCGTCATCCGATATTGAGGTATCGTTTCCTTCTGCTGAGTCACTTTTCCACGAAGCTGGATACCACGTTGACAGAGCGTTGGAAAGGTTTTTCTGCCATTTGGAATGCGCTTTTTTCTTTCTGCCTTTCTGTACCGGACGTATTCTCTCTGAATCGTCTTTCGCATCCGCCTTGCTATTGATTTCACCGTGCCGGCTCCATGCACGTTCTTCGCCATCCTTCGCCTCGACCATCACAGCTTCATTCTCCAGAGGCGGAGTGTTCCATCTTGACTCAATCTCATATGGCTCGTTGGTCATTGTAAGTGAGTCCTCCGAAGGCACCAACATGCGTGTCATGGTGAAGCCTGCAATCATACACACCAGTGCCAGTGCGATGACCTTCAGACGAGAACCTCCACAGGGACCAGGAACCCATGTCCGTTGAACGGACCAAGCTGGCATGGCCGGAGACGGCGTTCGAGCATGTGGCTGACGATGCATCTTCCTTGTGGCAGAACACTTTTTCTTATCCTCATTTGCTGTCTTGGCTTTAGATGTAAATTCACATATATCAGGACGTGACTACTTAGCCGAGTAGATCGATGGGAGCATCTGGTAAGAAAGGCGCTAATCTACAAAAGTCGGAAGAAATAGTAGGTTGAGGCAGATGCGCGAAACGATCGTGCGTTACCATTTGAAGGGATGTTTACATTCCTCCAGAGGTGCGCCAGGGAGAAAATCTAGGCTTAGATGCAAGGAAGCTCAATGCTAGGTGCAGCTCGTCTCACCATGTTTATTCGACAATACACCTGGGATTACCGTATGCGCACCTCTCCTGGAAAATAGTGTACATGGAAGTTTTCACAACTTGGATTTATCTCGTAACGACATGTCTGACCAGTCAAGTTCAAGAAACTGCCACATGAAGTGAAATCTGCATCGATGGATCAGCGATTAAGGAACCTTCAACTTAGAGTTGGAGGAGACTGACCTGTCACTTCCAAAGAAAGGCTCAGTCTTGCCCCGAGAGTTTCGGACAATGAACCAGGGAGCTCCATAGGCTCCGTTTTCTACCAAGAAACTGGTGTTGTCTTTCAATTTCTGCTTGTACTCCGGGGTACCTGCTGCCTCAAGAATACGATCGACCTCTTTTGAACTAAAGTGTCGAGCAAGAGCTTGAGACATTTGGTCGGGTTTACTGATATCCATGTGCTGGTTCCAAACACATTCCCACAATTCTAAGAAACTGGACTCAAATTTATCCGACGAGTAATGCTCCTTGATATATATCATGCACCGTTGAGGCTGTAAACGGTTAGAAACTAAATGATACAACGCTACGTGGCGCTCCCACGGCATTGTGACTTGTGACTCTATGTTGTGGGAGAAGATCGGCCATACCAGAATAGACAGTATTGGAAAGAATGGCGGTGTCTGGAGATTTTCAAGGCCGAAATATCTCAACGCACGCTGCCTTTCATATTTGTGGAAGTCCTTTTTGGCCGGCACTGACCACGGCGGCTTGTTTCCTTATGTGTTTCAGCAGAAGTATGCGATACCTGCTTCCCACTGGATAATCCGTACCACTGCCTACATTGATGCCTCCAAGGAATATGGGATGAAATCTGAACATGAAATTAGATGAATTATCTTGGTATGAATCGTGCCGTCCTACTCAATCTCTACACCTTGCGACGCAAGAGCCTTCCGGTTCTTCAGCAGGTACTTGAAGGCTAGGAACGAATAGAAGGAGGCTTAGAAAAAGCGTTGATTTGTTAGACGCTACCTCACGCAAGGGGTATAGTGTAGTGGAACTTACAGCAATCAAGATACGCGTCGATCTTGGCCCCCATTTTCATGCGTGGAGTAAGACAGCGAGATCGACTTGCGGCTGAACTATGTGAAAATTACTCCAGTGAGCTGCGCTCTTCGTGCTGCATTATATCGTGCAATTGAATGCTGAGCCTCGGTGCTTGAACGTTGCTCGAAGATGGCAATGTCACCGAGGTCCTCCTTCGTTACTCCGCTATATCAGTAATCGATAAGGGTTGAAATTCTCTCGTTTCCGAGGTTGACTGACGGCCCTGGCTTGGTGCAACGAACATTCGACCTTACCTTGCACATGCTGAAAGGCAATCTTGGCAGGATGAAATTCTACCCAAGTTTCTCTATGTTGTTCCCGACGCCATTCGAGGCTTTACAATATGTCAAAGGCAACGAATAAGGTGGCTTTAGTTGTTGGAGCATCCAGAGGCATTGGTCGACAGATAGCCATCGATTTAGCCCGTCATGGATACTCAGGTAAGCTGAGACCCATACGCCAACACAGATGGAAGCAGCTCTAACAGAAGCCAAGTTGTCGTGGCGGCGAAGAGCACGTCGGACGCGTCGAAAACCAATCCATTCCCACCTGACCCGAACTCATCGGAATCAACAATCAACACTGTAGAGCGCGAGATCCGCGAAGCTGGTGGCGAAGCAATATCTGTCGTGGTGGATACTAGAGACTTTGGAAGCGTACAACGGATGGTCGATGAGACCGTCCGAACCTACCAACGCCTGGACGTTTTGATTTACAATTCTGGGGCCATCTGGTGGTCGTCAGTGCAGAAGACGCCAATGAAGAGATTCCAGCTAATGCAGCGCGTCAATCCAGAGGGGCTATACGGCACCATTCAGGCAGCTCTCCCATATTTTGAGAAAAATGGATGGAAAGGCCGAATCATTGTAGTCAGTCCACCGATTTACTCGAGGTTTTTTCGAGGAAAGACGGCCTATGCAATGGGAAAGGTAGGGATGAGTGTATTGACAAAGGGCTTGGCGATGGACTTCGATAGAGAAGGACGAACTGAAATAGCTATAACCAGTATCTGGCCCGCTGCAGTAAGTTGCTAATCCTCAGTCTCAGCCTATGCATTGACCGTGGTAAGGCTATTCAATCTGCTGCGACTGGCGATCCAGAAATCACGTCTGAGCTTCGCAAGCCGGTAAGGACATTAATGTTACTATACAGTCATGATGATTAACCGAGCAACCCAGACTATCTTTTCCGATGCAATATTGGCCATGCTCGCTGCACCTGCGAAGCATGTGAACGGGTGTCTCGAGCTTGACGAAGACTTTTTGCGTGAATACTGTCGTATTGATGATTTTTCACAATATGCCGTCGTTCCTGGAGCTATGCCGAGACGAATAATGCCAACCCAGTTCCCTGTCCTAGAGGTAGCAGAACAGGATGATGAAGGCAGACGAGTTGATAGCACTAAACGGAAAACTGCAAAACTCTGAATTTCGAGAAAGCGGATCGGCATATGTATTTGAAGAGATCCAAGTCTGGTCGCATTAACGATCCGCAGCAGGCCAGCTCTGTTTCCTGATGCATGATGCATTAAGCATTTTTGGGGTTTTTGGTGTTTACATTCACCTAACATTCCGACGATTTTAGAGCTACATTCCAGAGTTCGCGTCCGTAGAGGCGAGATCATTATGGTAAAGCAAGCCTTTTATTCAAACAGAGTTGCCAGGGGAACTGCCTCCATTGTCACTCGTTCTTCAACTGCGATTCTTTGGTGCTACTTTTACGTTCATTCCGCTCTGCGTTGCTTGGTTGACAGGTGTCTAAAATAATGCGTTCACTTTTCCCAGTCATTTTTCTCACGTTCGCTGTCCTTTTAGATGCGCAGGGCAATCTTGCCATACCACAGACAAACTGCGCAGGATATCCTCAGGTTTATCAGGGCTGTTACAGCACTTCGCCATTTGCTCATTCTGGTTACACGTGGAACCTAGTTGTAAATACACCCCCTCGAAATTATCCTGGGTATAACTCAGCCTCCAACATTACGGTGGGTCTCTGCTTAACGGCCTGCCGCGCTCATGGATATAGATACAGTTCGCTCGATGGAAATCCCACTGCCGGACAGAGTTGTTACTGCTCATTATATCCTCCAACTGATGTCCAAACCATTGATAGTTCCGACAACAGTACGGGAAACACCTGCCACGTATCACCACAAGCCTCAAATGGTTGCACCGGTAATCGAAACGAGTATTGCGGCAGCTCCGTCGGGGCAGACGTATACCAGGACCCATCTTTTAGCAACACGACTGGAACTGCTTCTGGTTACAACTACCTGGCGTGCTTTACGAACTCGGGAATAAGCCCCATCAACTACGTGCAGACGACGACCATAACCGCTACTGCTTGCTTATCATTTTGCGCCTCCGCCAACTGGCCATACGCTTTTTTCCTTGGGGCGGATGGCTCGTCGCAAAACTGTGGATGCGGAACAGAGATTCAGTCAAACTACCAAGCCCTTGAATCTGACTGCTCAGTGCCTTGCAATTCGGCCGAAGCAAACAAGTGTGGTGGCAATCTCCGAGCGAGCGTCTTCCTAAATCCGGCACTCCAAGGCTGCTTTGCTCCTAATATTCCGGGAAGGTCGGCGGGTTCAACGTATAACGGTCCCATTGGAGGTGTCGGCCAGCTGATATCCTCGTCGTCTACAGCTCCATCAGGAGGGTCAATAAGTTCTGCAAATGCGGGAACTAGCAGTGGCCCACAGTATGTCACTATCACGCAAACACAACCTGCATCTACCGTCACTCAGACCCAACCACCTTCAACTGTGACAGCGACCCAAGCAGGATCGACCGTCACTGAGACTCAGGCACCCTCAACCGTCACGGCAACTCAGTCCGCCTCCACCGTCACAATGACTGCAACGTACAGATATGGTCCAACGCAGACCGTTACGAATAGTCAGACATTCACTACGACGACGACAGCGGTTTCAGTGTCTGTCTCCAGTGGGGGCACAGTCACAACTACTGCAACTGGTATTCCTGCAGGGTCCCTGAATACTGATCTCCCATCTTCTCCGTTGCTGACCATTACCACTCCCTACGCAACTTCCTCCAGCGTAAGTACGATAGTCCAGAGCGCCATTCCTTCCTTTCCGAGTATTAGTCTAGGCGTTGCAAGTACAAGCTCAATATCGCCGGCGACCGGCCAATCAAATCAAAGTGCAAGCGCTCTTTCGCCTCTCAGTAATCCACCCGCTCCAGGGCCGAGTGTTGCTTTCCTAAGCGCCGGCTCCTCTGTTTCCTCTACCAGCATATCATTAGGGGCCACAAGCATTGCAACTCTCAGCAATCTCATACCTATTTCCAATGGTGACCTTGATGTTTCAATTGTGACATCGTCAATTCTCCCCACGGGATCGATTTTACAGAGCTTGACCGTTCCGGTCCTCAGCAACACCCCCCCAACACTCCAGACAAATACAGGTGCGGCTGGTGCAACTACTTCGTTGCCCTCTGCTGGAAATTCGCTGCAAAGTACAGGTATTTCCGTCTCTAACCCGAGTCTGGCCGCTCCGAGCGCAGTCGCCTCAGCAAGTGGCGCAACTATCGCTATACCTACCAGCGCCTCTCCTTTTTCCGGGAATTTTCCGCCACTGAGTGGGAGCTTGTCACTACCATCTACAAGTCTCAGGAATTTCAGCAGCGGTGTCGCTGGTGCCACTACTTTGCTGCCTACTACTGGGCCTTCATTACAAGTCACAGGTGTATCTTTCTTGGACTCGGGTCCAACCACTTCAAGTCCAATCGCCTCGGCAAGTAATGCAACTATTACCATACCCACCAGCGCCAATACTCTTTCTGTGAGTATCTCGCCACTGACTGGAGGCCTGTCACTCCTATCTACAAGCCTCGGAACTTTAAGTAGCGGCGTCGCTCAATCTTCCAACTTCATGAATCCATCCAATCCACTATCGACTTTCGTCTCAGGTTCTTTAATTACTGGCACAACCCCTTCTTTGCCCACGCCTGGCACAAGCGTATCAACCATTAGTCCAATATCCCTGCCTTCCAACACCATTACGCCACCTCCAAGCTCGAGCTTGTTACAGAACGCAAGCATTACCTCGGCAAGCACAACGTTGTCATCTTCTAGTGCGACAGCCGTGCCTATTCCACCACCATGTCCTAATGCCAATGGCACCATGTTCACGGACGCGTATGGCAACTCCTACATTATTTTGTGTAGCATGGATAGCAACAGCCCTCCAATATCGATCACTAATGTGTCTAATGTTGGTGATTGTATCAACAACTGTGATCTGACTTCTGGATGTGTAGCAGCATCTTACGATGACTCAAGCGGAACGTGCACATCCAAAGCGAATAGCACATTGCCAGTCATGACGCCGACTTTCAACCATACCATCGCAGTCTTGATAAGAGCAGTGCGGCCATCAGTTTCCAGCACTTCCACCTTCTCTGTCTCGGGTTCAAACAGTACTTCATCTTTACCAATAACAACCCTCTCCACTCTGACAACTTTGCTTCCGCTAACTGGATCCTCGCTCAACACCACCTTACTACCTTCCTCTGCTATTTCAGGAAACTCGACAATGCCAACGACTTTGCTCAATCCTTCTGGAGTCACCATAACCCCAATTCTGACTTTACCAGCATGTTACGGGGCTCGCACTATTACAGTTACCGCTTGGACTTTGTGAGAATGCCGAAGGACTTTAGGGCAGATTGAGAACCTGAGAGTGAAATCCAATATTACAAGGTTCACTGTGTCGTCAGAGATGAGTGCAGCTTTTTTTCAACGAGACTATGACTATTGTTCTTCGTTCTGGATGATGTTTCTGCACGAGCTTCTACATAGATTTTTCATCTGTTGTAGTTTGAATGTGAACCATTCGTGATACTTAAGGAACGTGATCATGGCAACCAATATCCAAATGACCGTGAGTTAGATCGTACAATGCGACTGCTTGCTGAGCCAATCCGACATAATCTCGCCGACGGATCGATCCAGATATCGATTTCATATACACGCCCAGGAACATGTTTTATTCCCCAAACTGTGGTTCTGGACGCCCCGCTCAGCTCAAACGTTGACTTCTCCTTACTCCAAGGTTCTTCGTCACCGGAAGTGTCAACCGTCGGGCTAGGCGTGGTTTTGGAGCGCTGTACTGCGCCTAGAAAGCCAAACACTTGGGCGATGAACGATGCATTAGTCCCTTCGCAACCTTTCACTGCGGTATGGTAATGGAGATTGGATCCATCGTTCCAACACGAGCGTCGATCAACTGTCACGAATGATGACACCTTTCACGACTTCCTATATTTAAACCGGGAGTTCCAGTCGAAGGATTTCAGAAGATCCCCCAATATTTGGCCTATATGTTATCTGCCGAAAGCGCTTGAAGACGAATTCTAGAGGGCGGGCTATTGCTCTGGCGCATCTTCATGACGTGAAAAGTGGCCTGACGTGAGTGGTAGCACAAAGAAGTACTAGTGATTCCAGCACAAACTCCATGAGTCATGCTCTGGCCACTTAGCCAGGTATCTTCGCGGTACCTTAGTACTTCTGGTCAGTTTCTGTGAGACAGTCTCTCTCTACCTTACCTACCTGAGCAAAGTCCACATCCCCCTTGAATCAACGATCCTGAAAGGGACGATCTACTTCTCTTCCAAGATGCTAATGTTCAACAGATCTTCTTCTTCTCAATACCGAGCTGGAAAGTACCGTTCTGTACTCTATCACATTTCCAAATGCGCCTGACAAACGGGCACGTGGCGTTGACCGGAGGCAGCGCCCCGATTCCTGGCCCCATCTTACTAGCATCGAATCGCCATTACCGACGTATATCGGAATGAGGTACGTTTGGCGTATGTCGCGCAATCAGCGCTATGCAGCTAGCTATACCTGGTTGCGATCACGGGGTAGCTGAGGTGAACCAAAGCATGGATTACATTCCTATCTGCCTGCCTGTGGTCTCTAACACCTTTCAGAGTAACCGTTATGCCTTGATGCAGAGGGACCCAAGCAAGATTCTTTGTTCACACCGATTTTGATTGCCATCCAATACGTAATTTTAGCTCTTTGATGAGGATAAAATCTGCTGTCTTCAGAAGTTCAGAGCATCTCTATCATAACATTCAATAATGCACAGAGATGGCAAAATCAGCAGAACCTCCATCGCCTGACATCTTCGCAGCGTACATGCTTCCTAGCCAGACCAGACCGAGTAATGTGGCGTCTACCTCATCTTTTACATATGCATGCATTTGCAATAGTATCTACATAGAAGTCCGGTTCTCACGGCACCGAGGTGTGGGTCAAGATCCATTCGACCTCCTATCAATCATCTCTCGTCCTCATGGTGTGCTAATTGCTTGCGCCATTGACAAGGGTCTCTGAACTGACTCGAACGTACCAAAGGCTGCTGCCTGCTTCTTTGACCCCCGACTTTTTGAAGGAACAAAGGCTGGCAGATAATTCGCCAAGTCACAATGCAAGTCTCGGCACCTAGATCCACGGGTAGGGTAAAACTCCGTCCAGATCTTTGGTTACGAACGACTAGAGGCATTTGTCCTATCTGCAAATCACCTTTGTTCCTCTCCAGACCACCATGCAATGGACCGAGGCGATTATGGAATTCTACATTTGGACTCTCGTGTGCGAATATGCTCATAAAGAGTGGATCGCCCATGTTAGCTCATAATATCTTTCTGATTCACGCACTCAAGATCACTTGATGACACTCTGACTTGCGCTTCGCTGTTCATCATCGAACTCCTCTTCTTTAAGCCTTCGGGTCGGCGACCCTTAATGCGAATGCAGAAATTTTTCTGGCGACCAATCAAGAATTTCTCTTTCTAGACTGTACTTGTTCCCAGCAGGACCTTCTGAACAAAAGATGACAGGAGAATTTACGCTCTGCATTGATGGTGTAAGTTGCTCTGAGATGAAACGCTGTACCACCTTTAAATACGATCAAGATCCCCAAAGAGTACGACTGGAGGAAACTCAAAGACTACATCAGGCAATTCGGAGCAGATCCACAATGGACGGATACCCGATCCAGCAACATTGAACCAAACAAAAAGTGGGGATACACGAGTGTTGCGGATGCCGCCGCTGGGGATAAATTGTACAGTAAGAAGTTCTGCCCTGGACAATCCATTATCACAGCCTTATAGTATTAGACCGTCTTACAAGCACAAGACGTGGTGGAGGGAGATTCCACGTTCACTATTTTTACACTCCACGAAATCATGGCGAATATGTTGCTAGGTGTTTAAGATGCAACTGTCAGAATTTCGGTATCGTTTGCCTTACGGAAACTTCTGGTCTTGCATCGGCACCTACGAGCTACCATTGTAGATTTCCCGTCGTTGCCACTCCTGCCAGCCCATACTACTTGCAGCAGGGGTCATACCCATCAAGTGCCGCTGCGATATATGGCCATGAGGCTTCTTCTGATCCAGCGCAAGAGACTTTCCAGCCAATACAATCATCACAAAGCAGATTGGAACGCCTGAGCATCTCAAGGACGTCGACACACGTCCAATCAACGGGCGGTATACCTGTCAACACCAGTCGCGGCGTTTATAGGACTGAGGCTCGAACGGTCTTCATACAAAACTTGCCACTGGGACTCCACAAGTCCACGTTGGAAAATCATCTAAAGAGCTTTGGTAACCTTGTCCGTCTGGACCTCCCTCTGAACAAAAAGCGGCAAGGTTGCATCC
The DNA here is from genome assembly GCA_021031095.1 of Bathelium albidoporum. NCBI lineage: Eukaryota > Fungi > Ascomycota > Dothideomycetes > Trypetheliales > Trypetheliaceae > Bathelium > Bathelium albidoporum. Next base: position 11,265 of record JAGFVP010000327.1, on the reverse strand, counting down.
AAGGACTGGCCCACGCCGAATTTGCCACTTACGAGGAAGCAGATAATGCACGCAAAAGCCTTGATCAATATGTCTGGACTGGTCGGCGCATTGCGGCTCGCTTCGACAAAGAGACTACCGTATCCGGCGTTGTGAATGAAACGGCGCCGATGGTGGTGAATGGCTCTGGTCCCAACTACTCAGGTTGAACTCAAAGCTTCTGCAAATATCAAGGATGGACACCTTGTTCTTATTTCTAAGTTTGGAGGGATTCAACATCCTACAAGACATCGTCCAGCTCTAATATAATCGCTCACGTTTTGGGATGATTTAGGGTTTCCGGTGGAGCTCCGTTGCCAGTAATTTCCTTTACTAAGCTCAATAAGACTACGCTCGTTAGAATAGACGGCTTGCGTTGCTTGCTTGTGCTTTCCCCCATTCTCTAGAGATAATAGTCTTTTTCCTATCCTCTGAATAATAATAACCTGATCGACACGAGTCAATATGCCTATCATATGTTACCATAAGACGTTGGCGTATCATCCATCTGTATGTTGGCACACCACCGCAGCTACCAAAGCATGACCCAAGCCTGCAACCAATTCTTGTACGACTATTGACGACCAGGCCGCTCTTTCTGCAACCTTCCTCGATGCTGGGAGTTGCTCGATTCTCGGCGCGGTTGCATTTCGACATAAGTGCCTATGCCCCAATAACCAGGAAATCGAATGCCGCCTAGACGTGCAGCTGGGACGCTCGGCTGGAGAAGACGGCGCTTAAAGTATCAGCGTGCAACCCCGTTGGCGACTGGGGTTCCGGAATCGTTGGGGTGTGCAGCTGTCCACGTAACAAAAGCTTATGCAGCCTGTTTTGGGTAACCATTCGGTAGTGCCTGCGGGAATTGAGAGATTAACGTCTGCACAGCTCCCAGAACGCCAGGTTTTTCCTCGCCTTCACGTTATTATCCGTGTTCCTTCCCCGCCAGCAAGGTGCGTCGGCGACTATTTGGGCTGGCTCGCTGGAGAGAATTGACTTTCCAAATCACCACGATTTGCAGGTGGCGTCTAGAAGCCGCTGCAATCGCCCGAGCTCCCGCTTCCATATGCTGTCATCTCCCGCATCACCCGTCTCCCCGATGCAAATGGTTGGTCTGCTCGGTATCGCTTCCCGGGAGGCGTGCGTAGGTAGCGAGCGTTGAATGGTGAGTGGCAAGTTGATCTGGTCGCGGTGCAGCAACATGGATCCTTGACTCGGGATCAAAAAACGACCATGCAGAGAACTAACTGCGTCAGCTATTCGGTGGAATTGATTGCGATGCTTAACAAGCATCGGCTTGAGCACCTTGTGGCCCGCGCCATGGTACCACAAGAGACGCAGTCAAATGATACTTCGCATGCAACCGAGACTAGCGGGATTCATAGCGCAGAGTTCAGACCGAAGGGGACAAGAAATCCACAATGCAAGGTCTGGATTGGGGGTAATGCCGGATACCAATGGCCTGGTTCTGTCACACACAGAATTGGAACGAGCATATGCATGAACGCATGTGCATGCTACATCTGCTTTGATCGGCAACACAGCAGTTTTTCATTTGGTTCAATCAGCCGAAGTTAGCGCCCGGCTCAGTTGTTCGGTTCAGCGCTTAAGCTGTTGTCAAAGAGGTGTTACCAGAGGGTCAGTCAAGGAACAAGTTGCGCCGCTGCTGAGACCTGACATCCCGAAACCTATCTCGATCGAAAAGTCAGCATCGTCGTCATGCCTGGTCATGCTGCCCAACCAGCCGGTGTTTTTATTTCAGCCATGCAACTCTGCACAAGCTGCTAATCGGCATGCTGGTCGAGAACTTCAAAGTGCTGGAAAAGCCGCAATGACGAAACTTGCAAAATCAGCTTCCCCAGTCAAGCAGCCAGGTAAGAGTAGATTCGGATGAGATTGTACAATCTCGACTTCTTTACATTGGTTCGAAGTTCCCTATGGTGTGGACTTTATCAAGCTCAATGTCATAGTTTCCTATAAGCGCTTTATGATCCAAGTAACAAATCGGCCTGAGATTGGCAATTTTCGAAACACTTATGCAACCAGATTGCTAGAAAATTCAATGTGTGTATTCAAACAATACATCACTTCAGGTACTCTGCTATGAAGACGGTTGCAAGTACCCCATGATGTCACTGATGAAGGCATGACGTAAGCGGGGTCGAGTAAACACTTCAAATTTTCGCGTTCGTACCTGTAGATCTACGCTGAAGCTGTTCTCGCTCACCGCCTGAGTTAAATGGATCGCTACTCAGTTCCCCGCATACGAAAACCCTACATATCTAGGATTTTCTCCAGTTTATGGGATTCGGGTCAAATCGCCGTGCGGGGCTGTTCGTGGGGAAATGATATCATGTCGCGGAGATGTCCTGCCGCATGCCAAAGAGAAACTTCTCTTACGGAACGATTATAGTACAGGATGTGGTACAACGCCAGTGTAGGTGAACCAACTTTTCTCTTTCTCTTACTTTACGTCCAGATTCATTTGCATCTACGCATCCTAAGGGCTTCACGGATCATGCGATTGTCTTGAAAAGCAGAAGCCATGTTCTCTCCAAAAAGGATTGCGTATTTGACACTCGCCATCCGATGTGCGAATTCACAAACGGACTATGCCCAATACGTGAACCCCTTTCTGGGGTCCGAAGGTCCATTTTCCGGTCTTGCATTCGGAGGTGGTGATATTTTCGTTGGAGGCGCGGTCCCATTTGGAGTCGCTAAAGTGGGCATTGATACATATGAGACGAACGTGTCTTATTCCACTCTCAATGGCGGCTATACACCAAAAGGATTCGTCACAGCTTTTAGCATGATGCATGAATCCGGAACTGGAGGTCCTGCAAAATATGGCATCATTCCGCAAATGCCTTTGACAACTGTCGCGCCTCCTGTAAACCTGTTGGACAATCAGACGTACTGGCAGTCTAGGGTTGGCGATGACATTGCGACTGTAGGCTATTATCAGACGCGGCTTGAGAATGGGGTCGTTGCCGAATTGTCAGCCGCAGAGCATTCTGGTATCCTGCAATACTCTTTCCCAGCAGGCGAGCAGCATATCTTGGTTGATATCTCTCATTATCTTCCTGAAGAGCCTGGTGGATATAGCAGTCAGATTTTTGTTGGCGGATCAATCGACATTCAGCCCAACGGCAGTGTCTATACCGGATACGGAAGTTATGCACTTGGATGGAACGAAGGCGCACCCTTTACAGTATACTTCTGTGGAGAGTTTGACCATGCTCCTTCCCAAGCACAGACCTTCCGTGGTCGTAACACAGATCCAATGCAGAGGTACCATAATCTAGCCAGCGGAGGAATACCAGAAACTATCTTGGGCAATACAAGTGAGTATTCTGGGCCCTTGAACGATAGAATCGGAGCACTATTTTCCTGGAACAATTCAACCTCGTCACAGGTGAAGTCGAGAGTCGGCATATCCTTCATCTCGGCGGATAAGGCTTGCGCATTCAAGAACGAAGAAATACCCTCTTGGGATGTCAATGCTACCGCCTCTGCAGCCCGGAACCAGTGGAACCAAGATGTTTTCAGCCGAATTCAAGTACCTACCGATTCATCAGTGAATCAGACGAATCTCAATCTGCTCTACTCTTCTTTATACTTTATGCACCTGATGCCCTCAAACCGTACAGGAGAAAACCCGTTGTGGACCTCTGCAGAGCCTTCTTGGGATGACTTCTATACGCTTTGGGATATCTTTCGAAATACCGTGAGTTTGTATCATCTGATTCAGCCAACAGCCTACGAAGGAATGATCAGATCCCTCATAGACATTTGGAGGTACGAAGGGTACATGCCGGATGGACGCTCTGGAAACTACAACGGTCTTGTACAAGGAGGGAGCAACGCAGACAATGTCCTCGCTGACGCATATGTAAAAGGATTGCGAGGTGGTATCAATTGGACAGATGGCTATGCGGCAATGGTGAAAGATGCGGAAGTTCAACCGTACAATACCTTCAGCAATACCGACCCCACGGCGAGCGTGAAAGAGGGAAGAGGCGCGCTTTACGATTGGCTTCCATTGGGATACGTATCCTCGGACCTAAGCACGCGATACGTATCCCGTACGGTTGAATACTCCCTCAATGATTTTGCGCTTAGCCAGGTTGCCCGTGGAGAGGCTCCCGGCGACGTTGCCAAATACTTGAATCGCTCGGCTAATTGGCAGAATATTTGGAACAGTGATGTGAAAAGCGTCAACACTACTCCAGTCTTTACCGGATTCTTGGCACCTCGGCTGTCAAATGGAACATGGAACATCACAAACTACAATCCCGCCCTTTGCGGCGAATGTGAATGGACGTCAATTTCGTATGAAGCTACTCCCTTCGAATACTCGTTTACCATTCCGCACGACACTCAGACTTTGATTCAGTTCATGGGGGGACCTGCAACTTTTGAGTCTCGTCTCGATTACATAGTAAGTTCTGAAGTACCGCCGCGAAAGCCGCATCATAAACATGTTGACGTGTCGGTCAGTTTCAACCCGACACAAGTCAGCAAAATCTTGGAGCCAACGGCGCGGGCATTACAACCATCATGAACATAGGCAACGAGCCGGACTTTGCTCACCCTTACCTGTACAATTATATTGGAAAACAGTACAAGTCAGTGAACCAGTCTCGTGCCCTAGCTAACCAGTTCTTCCACGATGCCAACTATGGCGTACCCGGAAACAGCGACGCGGGAGCCTTGAATTCCTGGCTGATCTGGCAAATGATCGGTTTGTACCCCATCGTCACACAGCCAGTATATCTGCTTGAGTCACCGTGGTTTTCGGATATCAATGTGACGGTAAACAACAACCGAACTTTAAGGATCACGGCGAACAATTTGGACAATGCAGACAGCTATTATGTCCAGTCTGTAAAGATCAACGGTCAGCCGTGGAATCAAAATTGGTTTGAGCATTCAGATGTAATGGTTGAGGGCGGAACGATCGAGTTTACACTTGGAGGTAATGCGAGCGTTTGGGATACAGGCGCATTGCCACCAAGTCCTGGACATGTCGAGCGTAATAGTTCGTTGTAACGTACGGCGAAGCGTTTCGTGAGAAGGAGAATTACTTTTGGGGCATGCAGAGAATCTTTCTGCAAGGCATCAGCAGGTACCTGTCGGTTCAGTCCACTCGGTCCTGGCGAGAGACATGTAATAAGCCCGTGGGCCAGAGGTGGCCTTGGCATTCAAGCATTGTACCAGGGTGTGCTGACACAATTCCAATGGTTTTATACCCCTCATAAACTCTTGGGCCGTGCAACCGTCCAAGAGAAAAACGCAGGCTCATATCTCAAGGTTTTTGAGAACATGTAAAGAGGGCTCGATTATTCCTAATTGTACAAAAGTGAACAGAGCGCTCGGAAGATCGATCTCCGAGAAGCCACCAAGTTATGACACGCCTTGCAAATACTGGAACCAGTTTACATTCGGCCAAATATTAGACGCGAGAGAGTTTGAGCATTCGTAAATGGCCCGATCTGATTTGGAGTCATTCGTGATGCCCACGCCACCAAATCGTCCCGGTACGCTACGATCTCGCGTTGAGTTGAAGTAGGACCGATTGACGTTGGACAGTTGCTCAGAACGACATGCAGCAGTAATAAACTGTCGCCAACTGGTGAAGTCATGCAAGAGTACTGTTAGAAGTTGTCGTTAGCCAGAATCTAATTGATTGCAGGAGATCGTGACATTCGAAGCAGCCGCGCCTGCTGCATGTCTATAAAGTCGCGCCTTCCTCTCTGGCTGAGTCCGCTCACTCTGATCTGTACCTTTTCAGTCTCCTCTGTTTCTGATTCAGCACATCCCTCCCACAAGCACGCGTTCCCTCCGACAACAGAGTTTCTCAAATCAATACAGTTTACACGTCCGGCTTCGGTACCGAGGAGTGCTTGCACGTGACGTTCGCATAAATCGTCCGGATCCCAGGACACCGTCTTACGCTTAAGAGCTTCTTAACGCAAGCTACGATGAACTGTTGGGCTCAGTCGCTTAGTCATGGCTGAGACTTCCAAGCCATTCCTAGTATGGTCAAGTACAGTACTTCGAGGGTCCCACCAAAATGTTTCAACCTGGAGCTGCGCTCTGGCCCTTTCAACGTCCACTAGGCTCAACGCTATCTCTGGCCTGGCGCCTCCAGTGATCAGGGCTCTCAGTTCGCCCAGAGGAACGCGAAAGTCACGTCTGGAGAACCGTGGCCCAGCGCGCAGCTAGGATTTCCAAATACCAGGAGTTCGGTACACGGATGACTTAGACCAAGGAACCGATACGATAGACCATGCCGAGTCGCCTTACATCGGACGTGACATACGTCTGTACCATTTCGTGATCTTCCTCTAGGAAAGGTGCAAAGCGGATGCTTTAGCCTAACGAGGATTCTTGGCAGCCCTCTCATCGGAATGACGGCAACACCATCACGTTTGGCTTCCGCCCCTGCGTCGCTCACTGCGGTTCTGGGGCTGAGCATTGATCGGTTCGACTTTCTTGGCTCTGTCCCGACCGGCAAGGCGGGTCCATCGGACCTGTGCAAAAAATCCTTCCAGAAAGCGTTGATGCGTAAAGAATACCAGTCTAGACTGAAAGTCTGACATCGTCGAATTCCGGAGGGTTAGCACGCTACACATCTGCACAGGGATAGGTCACTAGTCCCAAGAGGGCACTGGACATGGGTGCATTCCTAATCTATGCAATACTCCATTCTCTAAGACCTGTCCTCCCCACTTCAGACTATGCCATTGCATTTGAAGGAATTATATCCTTTCTATGGATGATTGGTCACTTCCACAAATGATGCCCAGTTCTTCTACTTCTACCTCTTCGTCACCGACGCCTTCCCCTGCTCCTGCTAAAAGAGCATGTGATGCTTGCCACCGCCGCAAGATCAAGTGTATTGGAGATGGCCACATGCCATGCAAGAATTGTAATACTGCACGTCTACACTGTACTTACAATGCCGTACCTCAAAAAAAGGGCCCAAAAGGAAGCAGAGCCAAGGTCATTTCCGAATTGAGAGAGACTCAACAAAAGCAGCGACAAGCAAGTCCTCGCAGATACGACGATTCACATACACGAACAGCTGACCTGCTGTCGATGGATCTTGTCACAAGCTGCGTTGACTTTTACTTCCTCCATATGTATCCATCACAACCTATCTTGCATCGCCAGCGAGTTCAAGAGGCTATCATTGCTATGGAACACTCGAATGAAGCCTACTGCTTCGTCTGTGCCTTTTGTGCATACGTCATGATCCAGCCGAATCCCGTCTCTCCCGAGTCTATCACAACAAGTCCGGAGGGTTCTCCAAATTCGAGTGTTGCTTTAGAGACGATGCTTCTTGCAGAAGCAGTCCGGATACGCCGAAGCTGGAATCACCTCGAAACGCCGAGTATATGGTCCATCATTACGGCATTTCTCTTGTTCAGTAGCCACTTCTCTATTGACCAGCAAAACACAGCCTGGTTCTATCTTCGAGAGGCAACAACTCTTGTCATCACACTCGGTCTCGATCGCGAAGAAGCGTATGGGGCTGGAGTTGCTATGGACAATGCACGAAAAAGATGCTTGTTCTGGTTGCTTTTCATTACGGAAAGGTATTTGACCATCTCTCCCTGGATACAGTGCTCGTCGCATCAGACTAACTGATTCTTCTCATGACTCTTAGAGCTTATGCGCTCCATCATCACCGACCGTTGACTCTTCATCCGACCATTCGAATGCCAATCGCGGGGGATGACCCCCCGGAGGCTGTAGAAATCACCGGATTTTGTCACTTGGTCAACCTTTTCAGACCCTTTGACGACACATTCATCAGTCTTTGGAACAAGTCCACTCAAGGATGCACGAGCGCGTGGATGTCACGGCTACAAGCCCAACTCACCGACGCGTTACCGGATTATTTGCAGATCACAGAAACCCAAGCCGTCGATTTGCGCACCTCTCAACAGTGGTTACGGATGATGGTCTGGCAGCTGTCGATTAGCCAGGGATTTCTCTCCTCTGTTGCAGCAGACAAAGCTATGACTTTCACGTTTCCAATCGAAATATCTCGAGACATGATTTCAGCGATGAACCATTTTTCACAGCAAGCTATGGAAGTACATGGGATCGGCTTGGTACTTAATTCCAGTGGTTCAGTCCATTGAGTCATGCTAACTCCTAATCAGGTTGAAAAAATCTTCGATATTGCGTGTACGTTGGCAGATGTGATGGCCGTTGTTCCTATGGCCCCAAATTCTACTGAGTCTGGTCCAACAGAATATCTTGGAGAGCTGGTATCTCTTTTGTCACGCCTGCGCGGAGGCCAACAACGGTTCCTGCCTCTGCTCATCTCAAAGATCAACGAGACCATCCCAAACATGGCTTCTTCTATTGTGCCACACGCCTATGCAACATCTGCAGGACATGAGGCATGAAGGTTGACGATTTTCCATCCCTTACCGTCCGTGGGCTGCAATAGCTATTCAGAGTCTCCAAGTCGCATTAGACATTTACATAATACGAGAGACTGGATCAGATTCTCGCCGGACAAACAGCTCATGCTTGCCTTGTATTGAGGGAAGAGCTACGAAACCTAGTGGGCTTTCTCCAGAGCACAAACAGCAAGTCGACACGGAAAGGAACTTCTGTAAGAAGGCCTGAGTCTGTCAAGCAACTTTGCTGATCGAACATGAAGAAGACTACAACCACCTCCGCATCGCGGATCTACTTACTGAACTTATCAAATTCAAAACCAGTTCCAGGGAAAGGGCCGATTGTACGTTGCCATCCTCTGCATATTAGTGCATGTATGATTGTGTCGCATAAGCGGTAGCCTCGCATACACGCATGCAGATCTACTTCCGATAAACCCTATTCTGTATCTCTTCTGCGAAACGGCATTTCGATCTGAAATGAGCTTGAAAACTGCTAGGAAATCTCCAGAAAAGCTCCCTGAGCAATTTGCCAATTTCACCGAAACATGGAGGCTGGAAAGTCTCACACCAGGTCTTGTTTGTCTGGCAATCTTCCATATCGTGTTCTCACGGCGAATCAATTGTTTGATGGTTATCGGCTGTTCCTGGCTGGTTCCTGCGGAAATGCGGATTCGTTTCCGTGGCCAACCAAACCTTCAGAAATCAAGGTCCTCATCAATCACCTTGGCGAAAATTTTGGCGCTGCATTGAAATTTTTAGAGTACCACGAAAGCGCAAGCGCAGGCACAGCCTGAAGTTTGGGCAGCTAGACGACGTGACGCGCCCAAAGAAGGATTTGTATGATTAGCTAGTGCTCGACGTCCAGATCCAGCGGTCGGGAATTGTGGAGGATCTGCTCTTTGGGGTTCGCAGCTGATTGGCATTCATAGCTGGTCAAGCGACAGATCTTAATGCAAACTGGGATATTGCAACCCCAAGGATCGGCAACACGCATGATAAGTCATTCACGTGACTGATATGCAACGACAAAGCACAAGTCTAGATTGACGCTCAATCAATAGCACAAGCCGGTGCCTCTTCACACCTCATTCCTGGAACTGAGTCAACCCAGTTGGTGTTTGTCTGTTTGATGGGTGTTCCTTGGCAGTTGATCTTGGTAAACCCAATCATGGACTATCAGACCTTGATCACCACCATAGCTCCGTGCACCTAGTGCCTGGACTAAGGCCCAACCCGATTTCCCGGATCTACGCTCTAACGGTTGGCCCGAGCTAGAAAAGACCCGAACCTTGCTGGTGATGCGCGCGGAACTCGGTGCGGCGAATCTCGTCGCTGCAAGGGCCGCATTCTAAAAGGAACGATCCGTAACCACTCGCTCCTCGGAGCATGGCCGAATTCGTGAGGAATCTTCCAAGCGACACTAGATCTTGCTTCGTCAGGTTAAAATTCTCCGATATTAGACTAAATTAAGGGGGACGAAAACAGCTAATCGTCCGCTGCACATGCCAGCGGAAAAGCTGCTCGCGGCGGGCAAGAAGGACTTTTTGAATGGTCGACAGTCGCTTCAGCATCCTTCGCCCGCAACATCGACTATTGCTTTCGATGGCGCCACCTAGTTATTTCTTAGCGTCAGCCACTATCGGTGCTGCGCCTTAAGAATCATCGCAATTCGAATCGACTTTCGCCTTCTACCGAAATAAGCTCCCTTATGATCGACGTAAGAAGCGAGGCGGTTCCACGTTTACCAAACAAGCATGCTTTTAAATATTACACGAGCGCAAAGCTTCGCTTGAGTGGGCTTACGGCAAGTGTCTCGGCAGACGCGTCAATGCTATAATCCTGGTTGAGATGGCCATTTATTCTCACATGCTTGGAGGACGGAGATAAAGCCGTGAGGAGGCTAGAGGACTCGCCTCAACATGGATACATGATCTAACAGCTGCATCGGTAGCTTCCGATCAGAATGATGGGCGAATGCAGGGTCTGTGCTTCCAAAGACGTCGTGAAGACGTGCAGAAATTGAAAGCAATTGGATCAAGTAGATGACTGCGCGTCACCGCGCTAACCAAAGCAACGAGCAACTTTGAATCAGGATTTGAAGTCGCCACTTAGATCTCTCAAGCCCTTGACTAATTAGAAGGCCGCTGACGAATCGGGGCTGCTACCATATCCGAACGGAGACTGATGAAGACAACCACTCTAAAACCCCAATACTCAATCTTCGGAACTGTTTCCATTAATTAGATTCTCCGGGATGCATGTGCGCGTAGATTCGTGGCACTGAACATTCCAAAATCAGCAAAGGCGTCACGTCACTATCTTGGATGCCATCGAATTTGAATTACGCGCGAATGGCGGGGATTATCTGCGGCTCTTGCCGATCGGTTGGTGCCAAATGAAAAAAAAAAAAAGTCAATCCGGATGCCTTAACGTAGGTAGTCAACGAACCCCTCGTGTTCACCGGATGAAGGGAAGTGACGGTAGGAAAGATTGGCGAGAGGAATTTGCTGCGCGGCCGGGCTAATACCGCACTTCGTTTGCTGACGCAACCATGGTTGTTAAGCACTTACCTTAGTTGAGTAGATTGCGTAGTGCCGCAAATTAATTCATATCCATTTGCAACGCAATTGCTTGGCCCAACCAAAACAAACACAGAACCACCACCACCCTGCAATCCCTCCACCCACCTCACCATCCTGCCCTCCTTTCCCCTACCTAACCCACCCACACTTCATCCACTGACAGCACCACGTCGCCAAACAATCAACCTCTGATCGAACCCTCCGCTCACCACCACCTCCTCCCACCTCTTCTCCCCCTCCCC
>JAGFVP010000326.1:0-30925 GCA_021031095.1 Bathelium albidoporum | reverse complement strand
GCCACGGCCCGCACCAACTCCCTCCTCACCCGCCCACACGCCACCAGCATCAGCACCGGCCACAAACAACGCGTGCCCCCCAAACCCCTCGTCGACCTCACCCCGACCTACCGCGAACCGCCACAGCACGCCCGCAAGGGCCGCGGCTTCCACCCGGACCAGCTCGGCCCCGGCGGCCTCGTCGAGGCGGCCACGAGCCCCGAGGACCCCATCGCGGCGCCTGCGAGCACGGACTGGCGCGGCCGAAATGCCCTCCCCACGCCGACCAGCGCGACGTTTGCGGGTGCGGGCGTGGGCGCGAGGCGCGCCAGTCTCGTCGGCGGTGTAGCAGCGGGAGCGGGAGCAGGAGCAGGAGCAGGAGCAGGAGTCGGCGACGCACGCACGCTTTCCCTCCGCGCCGCCGCCGCCGCCGCCTTGCCGCTCCACGCAGCGAACGCAACCCCGCGCATGGCTGGCGCAGGCCGCGAAAGCGGCGAGTTTGCGCGTGAGGGCCTGTTGGGCGCGATGCCGGCTTCGGCGGGCTGGGGCGCGGCGAATGTGGGCCGGGGCGTGGTGGTGGACGGGGCGAAAGCGCGCGGCCCGCTGCTGGATCTGAGCGCGGAGAACAAGTTTGCCAAGGGCAGTCTGTTGGCGGGCGTGCCGGATCGGGGCCCGGTGATCGAGCGAGGGAGGAGGGAGGAGGTGTTTGTTGGGGTGGGGGAGGCGATGTGAGTGAGTGGGTGAGTGAGTGGGATGGAGAGGGGATTTCGTTGAGTGGCATATTGGGTGGTGGATTGGGATGGGGGAAATGGGAAGGGAAGCGGGTGTGGGTAGGCGGATTGAGATAGATTGGTTAAGTGAAATGAGGTGAGCTGCGATGCGGTGGAATCTAATGCGATCCGAATGAGGTGGTGATTTGCTGTTTCGCGAGTTACGCTTGATACCTATCTTTGCAGTGTTTCATTGCATTTCGCCCGATCATGGCTGGACCACCGATTTGGAGCAGGGGCATCTGCGAGGCGTTGGCTGAAAGTATCGATGATGGGCTCATTCTGCCTCAAGTTCTGCGACGAGCGATATCTATTCATGGCTTTCCTTCTGTGACGTACTTCCCACTAGCAAATCCCTCGTTCTTAATTTAGTCGTTACGACTGTGAGATTCTCAAAGCTTTGTAGTACAATGCGAAAGTTGACCCAACAATTGGCGCATAGTCAATTGCCTAAAGAATCCATAATGCTTGTTGAGGGCGATGAGAACCACGTGTGAGAGCAGGATTTCGGAATGGCCACAAGATCAATCATTATCTCAAAAGGTATGGATACCTAAGGAATGCAACGAATAGACGTCTTATAAGTAGTCAACTTCAATCAGCATGCGTCCAAGCCTCTTCCGACGTTGAACTGTTCCAGAGGAACGTGGATCCTCGATTCTCGGTTTTCTCTTTAATCTATCGAATATCGTCACGTAAATGGGTCGCGGTGACCGAATCCCTTGTTTTCTTCATCGAATCACAATTTCCACATTTATAGGAGAATAATTGAGCAAACTTTCTTTCAATTTCTGTGCTCCTACCTTAGTCTAGCTGATTGCGAAAGCCGCAGTAAATCATCAGCAACCCCCTGATACAGCAAAAGGTCAGATTCCTAACCTCAATCTGCATTTCCTTTCCCCTGATCGAAGTTTGCATCCTGCCAATGTTGCAAGTCGGACGTACTAAGTAGTCATAGCTAAAACCGTGTCAAGCCTTCATCGATATAAAGGGTATAGAACCCAGATATTTGTTGAGCTTTTGGCGAGGAAGGCGAGTTGTAAAAAAAGTTTGCATGCAGCCTTTGGCGTCCAGTACATTCAAACCAGCCCCTGCCCTTCCTCAATCTTCTCCAGCTAAAAGCTTGCTAGAATCGGGATGAAGTGACGTTCGGATCTTCTAGTATCGAGGAATTAATAGGGACGTTGGAGTTGGCAGCCTGGGAGTTGAGGTTAGAACTTGTATCTTGGATCTGATTTCTCAGCATATACCGTCTCAACGCCTCATCAATCTGCTTCTTGTTTTCATCGCCTACGCCCACGTGGCGGAAATCCAGTAAGACCACCTTGGTTGGAAGGTTGAAGTATGACAGTCTCTCGACAAACCTCTCAAACTCTTTGGGATCGAGAAGATCGTCAGATACGGTCGCGACCTCTAGCTCTATCGTGCGGACCCGCGGAAAGGCTCTCCTCCATTCTAAAAATTCTTCTTCTGCCTTAGCTCGAGTCATTGTCCTAAAGACAGAGCAAGCGATCTGAATGCAGATGTGCCTCACTTTTACTGTCCACAGACGGTCACCCCGTTTGGGTTTGCGGTAGGACGCAGACTTGAAGAAATGTACGAAAGTAGTTTGCTTGAAGAAAACTTCAAGCGCTTCTTGGCGGATCCGACGCGAGACCCTAAATAAACCTAACGGAAGAAGGTATTTTGCTGTGAACGATCGGCGAAGTAATCGAATCCAGCCATAATAGTCCCGGTCTTGATGGTACATGTGCTGTATAGATTCGCGAGGACAATACGATAGGATATGAAGTGTAAGTTCAGGAGGGAGATCGAGAAGGTTGGGCATGGCCTTCAAGGACGAGTTTATGCTTCCAATTATCTCGTTGTAGACGAAGCAGAACACGACAGTAGCAGCCCTAGCCAGTATGTCAATGTACTGGACTATTCACAGGAGTTGAAGGGCTCTAGAAGGGTCGGAGGAGCCAGTTCGGAACATATCAAAGTCATCAGGTACAGGTACATGACTGTGAGCTTGTGAGACTGAACATGACTGTTTATGTAGACACATTGCCATTAAGCATCACTGTTTGCTGGGATACCCTATGTCTCACATGGTCAGCGTCGAAGCTCACAGTAAAGCCTTCGGGCACATGTTTTGTTGAGAAACTTCACGTAATCAGACTTTGCCTTTGATCCTCATGCTCAACCGCTACCGCGCTCCCTTTCTAAGGGATGCTTCTTTCGGCAGGCTGAGCGGTAACTTGGTTTACCAGAGCTCTTATTTCATCATGCGGAACAATGAGAAAGGGGTTGTCGTACGTACTATGAATCATCAAGCCCCACATACCGGCATCCCGAAAACCCTCACAATCGTCATCCGCAGTCAAGCGTGGGAAGCACACACACCCTTTAGAGCAACTTTGTTTGGCTAAAGTGAAGCTGTTCCTAAAAGACCGAAATTCTGGTGATGTATATGTACGAACGTCTCATCCGAACCTCAGAGAGTTGAAAATCCAGCGTATCAGATTGACGTGAAATCTTAATAATTTTGAGAACGTCTGCTAGCCAAAAAAAACAGACAAATAAAGGGAAAAGAAAAAAGACAAGTTGGTAGCTCTCAAAATACTTAGACCAGTCGGATAAGGACTATTAATGCTTTGGTGTCTATGGATATCTGCATCTAGTTAACCGCTGTTTAAATATGATGGGTCCATGAGCCTGCTCTGAAGCAAAGTGGATCCATTATGCCGTCTAAATGAATTCCATGTGACGGCAGAGTAGCAAAGCCTTGCTGCGCTACGCCACGCATTTCCCAACATTCATTATAATTCGCGTCCATAGAGCTGCTTGTATCCAGACCAGATATCGGATATAGCCGCCGAAAGTGGCAAAACCAGAGACATTCGCCCGTCCTGATATTGCCAATGCTGAATGGGCGTTTTCGTCGATAATTGCTTGCAGAACACTGCATGCGCACACAGGGTATCCGCTCCCATACGTCTCAAGTATTTGATTTCTCTGTTCACACCAGATACGCTTGCTTGTGCAGCGCGTGTCATGATCAAGGTATCATTTATGTATGTCCCTTCTCGCAGGTCGTCACCAGGTCATGGGAAGCCACACACAGGGGCCCTCGAGGTAACGGTTTTAAGAGAGAGTTGAGTTTGATCTCGACACACTCTTCGGAATCGCCAGCTTCATTGGTCAATATATCAAACTGGGAAGATCTGAATCGGTGGTCGGTTTTTTTAAGGGAAAGAGGATCGGTGCCGTCGGGTCCAGCAACTTCACTGGCCGCTCTGGAATTGCCGAAGAAAGGCCGATTGGCGTCAGACCTTCTCAATAATGACCAAACTCTCGACACAGCTGCACCACAAGATTGAGGGATTGAGCAGAGGCTTTTTATTCCACTGCAAGGTTCTCAAACTATCTGACTC
Source organism: Bathelium albidoporum (assembly GCA_021031095.1). Taxonomy (NCBI): domain Eukaryota; kingdom Fungi; phylum Ascomycota; class Dothideomycetes; order Trypetheliales; family Trypetheliaceae; genus Bathelium; species Bathelium albidoporum. Next base: position 26,757 of record JAGFVP010000326.1, on the reverse strand, counting down.
TTCCAGCCATTCGTTTTGATATATATGAAGACAATAGCAAATCTCGAGGTCGACTTCGCCCTGACCTCTGCAGCTCCGATTTCTCCTCCACTTCTGGTCACAATATCGCCCCACGAAGCTTCTACATCTCCAATCCGCAATAACCTCAGCCAGATCTTGCTATAATCCTCAATGGACAGAAGTGACAATTTATGGTCTCGCCGCTCCAAGTCTGTACATTCCGGTTCGTAGCTTTCGATGTTAGCTTTGACTGACTCGCCCAGCACGAACAAATTATCCCTGAATAACGACAACCATGAAAGCAAAGGCGATCATCCCACACGAAGCTACTCTGCCACTAAGAGATTTGGTGCTAGCGACGGGGGCTCAACTGGAAGGGGTAATCCCTTCAATGCAATCTCTCCTCTAAACACCAACACCGTTTCTTCGCCAACTTCGGGTGCATCCAGCGCTTTTGGCCTCGGTTCAGGCGCGTTCGCGTCTTTTGGTTCTTCCAAAACCCCCAAAACACCGGGCAAAGCTTTTGATTGGCTGAAGTCGGGACAGACGCCAGGAACTCCTGGAGACAAGAAAGACGAAGCCGGCAAAGAGAATGCAACCACAACCAGGACGGTTCCAAACAACACATCAGAAAAGGCAAACGCTATTTCGGCGACGGCAACAGGGGCCGGCGACGGGTCAATGGCGTTAAAGTATACTTGGGTCATCTGGTATCGCCCTCCGATGTCGAAGAACTCGGATTACGAAAAGTCTACGAAACCGATTTGCAAGATGCCAACCGCGCTGGACTTCTGGAGAGTTTACACACACCTCAAGCGCCCTTCTGCCTTGCCGACGGTATCCGACTACCACTTGTTCAGGGAGGGGATCCGACCGGTGTGGGAAGACGAAGAGAATAAGATGGGGGGCAAATGGATCATGCGGCTTAAGAAGGGTGTTGCGGATCGATACTGGGAGGATTTAATGATGTCTATGATTGGCGATCAGTTTGCAGAGGCAAGTGACGAGGTCTGCGGAGCAGTTCTAAGTGTCCGCAGCGGCGAGGACGTGCTCAGCATCTGGACCAAGAACAATGGGGGAAGGAACATCAAGATCAGGTATGGTATTCAGCAAAGTGCTATGTATATTCATGGCTGATTTTTGCAGGGAAACCATTAAGCGCGTGCTTGCATTACCGCCAGATACCAACATCATCTGGAAGAGTCACGACGATAGCATTGCCCAACGCTCCGCCATCGACCAGGCACGCCAAGATAAGGCAAGCCACAACACGCCGGAAAAGCGACGCGACACGATCAGTGAGGAGCCAGCTTTAGCCGGCCTGACAAGGGAGAAGACAGCTCCGTCATGACCTGAATAGCGGCTCCAGGTACGGGCATGCGATGTTTTCTTTCTCCAACTTCTGTAACTGTACGGCATCAAGTAGCATTCATGGGTCCATGTGTCTGGTTAGCGAGCGCGTCTGATTGTTACACTTCTCTTGCTAGCATCGCGGGTTGTATTCGGGGTTCGGATTTCAGCCATGAATGCTTCTTCACTTGACACTGTATATTAGTCGTGACTAGCATCTGAAGGCCTTGTTTGGCCTTCACTGCACAGAATGAAAACCCTTCTGAAACTGTCATCGAGGCAATTAGTAGGCCCAAGAACGTGCAGATTAAGTTTTAAGCTTCATCACGGCCCAGCATGGCGCGTCGAGCAAATCCGCGTTGTGGGACAGTGAGTGACCTCAAAGAGGCGCAGACGGCGGCCCCGCGGCAAGGTCACCAACGCTTGTCAATGCTACACATCCTCCTCATCATGCACCACTCCGTATACCGACAACTCGAAGCTTATTAAGTTATGCTTTGGAAGCTACTTCGACCGAATCCATGGTTCTACGTCCCATTGCCTCACCACCTTTCGTCGTCTCACGCTTTTAAGCTCGGAAACACCTTGGACAGTGGAAATTGCTATGCGAGAGGCTGCCTAAAGCTCGAAAGTGGGTCACACTCTTGACGCCTTGGGTCTCTTGTCTAACCAATACCATAGGCCAAGCATGCTTTTCAGCCTGAACCGGCACCGAGCGAAGAAATTGAAGAAGGGGAATCAATCAAGCTTTGCAAATACCTTCCGCGTTCTAAGTAACACTCTCAAGAACTATACGCCGAACCGGAAGCTTCAACCCAACCACTTTGTCTCAAAGACCAACAGTTGACTTGGAAATCTATCGGTATAAAGGCGCCGGGCCTGTTAGAATTGGGCGCACAAAACCCTGCGAGATCCTCCGGAACGTGAACGACTCTTAGCAGATGCCAAAGGTATGCATTGCTAATCACCATGATTGGAATCTGACTAACGATATCTCACAGCCGGGTGTGCAAAGTCACCTGAAGCCGGTCGACACCATCACGAACGGAGGAAGCAATGTTGCAATTCCATCACAAGACCGTCATAGGCGTTCAAACGCCTTCGGAACTCCAAGTATGCCCGGTGGAGCTCATAATTCTGCGCACACAGCATCTCGACAAACTGACTTTCTGAGTAATGATGCTGAACCACCGCACAAGAAACGAAAAATGAACAGTGTCGTCGAACCTCTGGCAAAAAATGACAAAGATGACGGGATATTCAAGGAAAATCATTACAAGCGCGCCACGCAAGACAAATCTCCAGATATGGCGGACATAAGTGCTCGTCGATATTTCTCACGTTCTCCTCAGCGTGCTGTAAGCCAGGAGCCTTCTAAAACATCTCGCTTCTTTGGTTGTGATGAATTCAACCAGACCACCAATCGCCTCGATCCCACTCGGAACAAACTGAAGGCAAAATCGCGTGAGCTGCAAGAGCAGAACTCTCAAGCCACGAACCTAACTCCAGGTCGTCCAACTTCAAGATTGTCTCCGCGGCATTCGCAGTCCATTGACTTGACTGAAGATGATGCGATCCCATCTCAAAGCAAAGCACAATCAGCCGCGTCGTCTCACAGATCAAAAAAAGACTCTCAGCATTACGTGACCCAGCAATCAAAGTCAAAGCCAACGCTTCAGGATTCAGGCACGACTGTCATGCAGGGGCAGCAGCGACCTGAGCGCCCTTTCCCGCCCAGCGCAGCCCGCAAGCTGGTTGCTGTCCAAATTACCGTGCAAGCGACCGCTCGCAAAACTCCTGCGCCTCAAGACGGGAACACTAGACGTGTGTTCAAGAGAACTTCGCCCGAGGACTCTGGGTCCGACATATTGGATGGTTCGCCGACTGTGGGTAAATTCTCGAGACCGTCTCCTCGGGATGGAACTCAGGGCCACAATAACTACGAACAGCCATCGAGGGTGGAGGGTTCCAATATGTCTTTGTCTTCGGGCGAGGACGAACTCAGTGCCAATATTCCGCCCACCCAATTCTCTAATTCTGGCGAAAAGAGAACCAGTACCAGATCATCGAGGGTGGGGGGTTTGAACATGTCTTTATCTTCAGGCGAGGACGAAATCAGTACCAAGATTCCGTCCACCCAGTTCTCTAATTCTGGCGAAAAGAAAACCAGTTCCAGGTCATCGATCACCAAATCTGTCAGGCCAAAACGTAAGGAGGCCTATGTCTGGCAAATCCAATCAATATGGACTTTTGATCATGGTGAAGCTACAGAGCCAGAGCTATCGCTGCGATATGACTTTCGAACGCAGGAATTTATCCTCACTACCGGACAATCACGTCTCATGCGAGATGGTACCGTGTTCGAACCCGTGCAACCCAAAAGAATTAGAAAAATTATTTATTCTTGGGAAGAACATTTGTTGTGTCTTACCGGATCTAGAGAGGGTGATATGGACTACGTAGTTCACATCACGTTCCAGACCTCTGGCAACCTACACGAGTTCGTGGAGCTTCTCAATCTGCCGAACAAACCCGGTTTTCCTACGTATAAGAAGTCTTTGTGAGTATTACGTATTCTGCGAGCATTGCACCGTTACTAACCATTCTTTTCTTGATGTAGACGCTATCTCCAGGGGCTGTTTAGCAACCATCAACAGCAAAGAGACGAGGCGATTGCACGTCGTACCAAACAACGTACGAAGCCACACAGCAGCAAGAGTCGCCAACAAGTTCCAGATCAAGATCGCAAACGAGCAGGACCCCGCCATGAAGACCCCGATATTCAATCACCCAAAAGATCACGGCGTACGGGAAATGGTGAGGAGATCATAAAGCAAGAAAATGAACAAGCGGATAGTGCTACGGCACAAAGAGTTGCAGAAGGTCTTAGAATCGTTCATGAGAGCTGCCCGCGAGTTAGCGTTACCAGGGCAGAACCTTGCGAAAGGCGAGCTGGCCTTCGAAACTCTACGCGACAAACTGCTCCTGGAAAATACAGTAGCCCTGATGAAATTGATGGCATTTTGGACACAGAAAAGTCCTGGCGAAAACATGATTTGGGTCCCGAATGGGATCAGTCTCTCATCTATCCAGAAGCAGGGCCTAGACGAGCAACAGTTGATTTTCGTGACCTTCAGCGGCTCGATGAAGAGGAGTTCTTGAACGACAATCTCATCAGCTTCTACCTTCGATATTGTGAGGAAAACTACCGAATGGCCGATGCGGTTGACAAGCGGAATATTCACTTCTTCAGTAACTTCTTCTACAATGCGTTAACAACGAATGAAAGGGGCACAAAAGGGTTCAACTACCAAGCTGTACAACGCTGGACTTCGAAAGTGGATATTTTTAGTATGGACTTCATCATCGTACCCATCAACGAAGACCTACACTGGTACATTGCGATCATATGCAATTTACCAAATATACCCAAGAGATTGAGCCTAGATGAACCAGAAAGCTCGGACGAGAGACGCAAAATTAATGCTATGTCTAGAGGACTTGATGAGAAGCTGCAGGGAAACCGTCAGGCTTCCGACCTCATGGTACGAGCATCAAAGCGCAATCAAGGTGGAACTGGGTCCAGATCACAATCGCTCTCGTCTTTGGAGCAAGACTTCCATGGTCTTTCTACGGAATCTAGATCGACCGTGAAGCAAATGCAGAGACTGAGCTCCGGCAACGCCGCAGCCCAAACTCAACCCAACGGAGAGCCCGAGAAGCTCCTAACCGATTCTGACCCTACGGCGCAAGCAGATGACTGGATACTGGAGTCCTCATTCAAGAGCAAAAGTGGACAGCGCCATCAACACTCGGATAGCTCTCCAACCCAAGCTCCGGAAAGGAGCTCTGATTCGATACTGAAACACACCTCATCTGATCCTGCAATAGTTATCCTTGATTCCCTTGGAAACCCTCGGACCCAGACGCTCAAAAACCTAAAACGATATCTAATCGAAGAAGGCAAGAGCAGGAAAAGCATGGCTATCGAGAACCATGACATCGCAGGATACAATGCTGGTGGGAAATCTATCCCGCTACAGAATAATTTCTGCGATTGTGGATTGTATCTGCTTGGATACGTCAGGAAATTCCTGGAGAGCCCAAAATACTTTGTCAAGAGGATCATGAACCGGGGGCGGATCGACTTTTCAAAATTCGATCCGAGCGTTATGAGAGCAGAGATAAGAGATCTGTTGCAGCATCTGCACAGTGAACAAAAGAAGTCTCGAGACGAGACTAAGCGTTCCAAAAACGTTGCGCGAGCCAAAAAGCAGGTCAAAGCTTCTCAACCACAAGAAGGCAGCCGATCAAAGGAAGGAGAATCACGACACCGAGTGGAGAGTCCAAGCACGCAGCAATTCGTGGTCTCCTCATCTCCTACGAATAAGCAGGAGAAAGAGAAGCCTAGAGATTCCAATATTGCTGCGCAAGATCAGACTTCAATATACGACCGCATCCTTCCTTTACCGACAGCGGGCACAAGGCCGGTTTCGCCACCGGCACATCCGTACGCCTTCAGTGCAGAGGATTCGCAAGATCCCCCTTCCTTAGCTCCAGCCATCAACAGCGTATCAAACACGCAAGTAACGAATGCTTCGTCCCCACCAGATCAACCATCTGCTACAAAGCAACCATCACAGACTGAGTCCAGGGACGATTCGGTGGTGTTTGTGAGTGCCGGGCCAGTTTCCAAAGGTTTCACTTCACAGCAGTCGCAAGAAGCGATGTTTCATGAAGAGACTGCTGAGAAAGCTTCGACCGGAGAAGAAGCGACTGCACTGCGTGCAGCAGCACAGTTGGACGGTGATATAGCGCAGCAAAACGCACAGGAGCTGGATCGTTTTGTAACGAACCTCATGGAAGTTAGCTCCACTGGCAACTCTGACGCACCTATTGGGGCGGACCAGATTGAGACACAGGATGAGACGCAAGTGAAAACACAAGACGAGACATAGTCTGGAGCGCGGAAGGAGCAACCAGAAGGTGCCAAGGAAGGGAGAAAGACGATAGTACAGAAGGTTGATGCAGAAGTTGCCAACGATGAGGTGGTTTTTCTGTTCTTGAAGAACCTGAATCGACAAGGAATGGTGAAATTAATCTACCAGTCATCAGCGTCGCCACGAGGTATTTCTTTCCAGTCACTTGCATAGGAAGGCGCTCGATATGGCACGGGTCCACGGGATGCGCTTCATAGATAGAGCATGATGGGGGCGTTGGTAGCGTGATGGTGTGGTAGCTTTCGCTGAGACAAACTCTTCTGAATCTGACTAGTTAGAATGAAACGTGAGCTATGATACGAACACATTCCCTCGAAATTTTTATAAGCTGTGCTTTAGTGCAGGGGGTGGTACCTAAGGTAGGTAATTGGCTGATCGAAATATTCTCGGGATTAGTCATTCAAACGCCGCAGGAGATCAAGTCCCTGTACACAGCAGCGAAACCTCGTCTAAAGAAATATACCATCGCATAGCCACAGCATCATGAGCTTTCCTCTCGGCTCACCGCTTGGCGGTCTGGGGGGTCAGAATGCTGGATTGTCAGAGCAGCAGTTACAAGAGCAGAAAATGATCAAATACGTACGCAGCCACGATTTTCTTGTCTTTGATACTCAGCGCCGATGAACCCGCTAATACTTTGCAGATGACAGCAGCCATGGAAAGCTGCGTTGGCAAATCTGCTATCGCTAGCGTGGGAGGTTTCGGTCTTGGAGGCATGTTCGGACTATTTATGGCCAGCGTAAGAACTGCTGTCTCCTCATAATTGTATGCCTTGGGGGTATGGAGCTAATCCAGAGATTCGTTAGATGCGCTACGACACGCCGATGACTCCACAAGGCCAAGAGATGCTAAACTTGTCCACACGGCAACAGCTTGCGCGCGGATTCAAAGACATGGGGAAATCGAGTTGGAGCAGCGCAAAGAACTTCGGCATGATCGGTGCCTTGTTCTCGGGCACTGAATGCACAATAGAAGCAGTAAGGACCCTTTGTCCAGGATAGGTTCAATCAGGAAGCTCGATATGGGAGACTGATACAGCATAGTTACGAGCGAAAAACGACATCTACAATGGCGTTGCTGGAGGTTGCATCACTGGTGGTGCTCTGGCATACAAAGCAGGACCACAGGCTGCAGCGCTAGGTTGTGCCGGCTTTGCAGCGTTCAGTACGGCGATCGAGTTTTACCTCCGGATGCCCGCAGATGAAGGAAGCAGAAAAGTCATCTAGAAGAAAACAACGCCTGACTCGAATAAAAAACCAAGGCGAGTATTGTGGAGCATAACATGCATCGACTGGATGCAGGTCACCGGGACCGAAAGGTCTGGCGACTCAGGCATCATCAACGCGCCGAAAATCAGCGTCGGCACAAACATCAACGACAGAACTTCCTATTGGGAAGACTCCGAACCCCAAAACAACCGGAATCTCCACTCATCGCGAACTTGGTTTGCTGCGCCCATACACATGTCGGTAGGTAGAGAGGCGTGCGAACTGTAAGATACTTCTGAGAGAGTAGTGGATTTCAGCGCTCTGTAAAATCCAGAACTACGTTCGCACGTGCAAGGATGGATGAATTTTTATGTCGGCTTGGTTTCCGAGTCAATATGGGTTTTTCTTTTCTCTATGCTGGTCTCGAAAGACATGCACAATAGAGTTACCCTAGAATGTACTACTTGAGCTCAGGCGAATGTGAGAAGAAAGTGGTCAATTGTCTTAGCAACACAAATTCCTCCGCTATTTCCGCGTCTCTATCTACTAACGACCTTGTCTGGCACTAAACGAGTGGTACTCTGAGCAACTACCCTGGGTCAGTAGGTTTGAGCGATTAAATCATCCTCCTATACCCAGAGGCACTTCTTGGAGTGGTCCAACAAATCTCTTTCTTGCTCGTAAAAACCACCAGACGATAGCGAGCAACAATGTGCCACCCCACATCAGGACAGAGAAGTTCATTGTCGAGGCCTCGACTGGAGTGACCGGTGGCCAAAAACTCCAAAAAAGGAGGAATACAAGGTACACACAAGCAAAGGCATTGTTGAGCGTTCCCAATGGTTCCGGAAGGCGCCATGGACCCCAAAAGAGACGACCGGGGCCGACAGCTGGAAGAGCATTCGAGAACGGCTTAATGTCGCCTCTCAATCTCCGCCAAAGAAGGAGTGCACAAACGACCAAGTACGAGCTGTAAAGTCCCGCGACGGTAAGGGATATAATATCGTTGAACGCGACGCTACTGCCCAAAACTATCAGCGATAATAGCATACTGATGACCAGAGTGACGAGGATCGTGCCAAGGGGCATTAACGTTCGAGGGTGGAGCTGTGCTCGCCGCGTCAACAGCTGACATTTCATATCTTGATTCTGTATACCTTACCTGCGACAGCTGCTTGGAGAAAGGTAGAGCGCGGTCTCTTGCAAAAGACCATAGCATCCTTGATGATGCTGCAAAACCGCCAACCGTGCTGGCAACACCAAGTACGATAATGATCGCCACCATCACGCATGTACCGGTGGTGGATCTCACAGCTTGCTGAAATATTTCAATAAAGGGATAAAAAAGGGTCTCTTCTGCAGCGATTGCATTGTCTAAGTTTCCAGCACAGAGCATTAGCGCAATCACCATGGCCCAGGCTAGTACACCATTGATGAGCAGGCTGTAGACGAGTGCTTGCGGCACAACCATTGCAGCTCCTTGGATTTCTTCAGACAACTGAATTAACTCATCAGCAAAGTGCCTTCCATATGGCCAACAGATCAGAAAAAACGTACGTGAACAGCCGAATCTGCACCCGACAAGCAAAATGCGCTTGCTGGAAGGCCAACGAGAAAGCTCAAGCTTTGCGTCGACCAGCCGCCTTCATTGAGAAAAGTGGAAAAGACTGATGCACCAGAATGCGGTCCTAGATATACCATTGGTATCAAAACGCCGAAGAATCCGCATAGATGAAAGACGAGTATCAAGCCTTCGAAATTTGCCAGTATCTTTCCAGTCGTTGAGTTGATCAGCGCTGCTATCCAGAGAATCGACCAGAAGAGCAGCATTGTCTGCCAAGGCTTTGGAGTGTAGTCGGCATGCGTCAAGGCTATCAAGCCCTGTATCATGGTCCCCAGGAGGTAAGCCGAAGAAGCGACGATCGCTTGCCAGCCTGCGATAGTCATCCATGCTACGAAAGTTAGTTCAAATCGAGCAGAACCGGTGTTAGATGAAGCTTACCGGTGACATAGGACAGGAAAGCTCGAATCTTTTCAGGAGCCATCATGGCAACCCAATGATACTGTCCGGCCGCCGTAGGTGCCATCGAAGCAAGTTCTGCAATGGCGAGAAAAGTCGATGTCGTACCAATCCAATCAATGAGGAATCCCCAAATGACACCAGCAGGTCCACCATTGGAGAGACTTTGCACCGATGTCACGAGAATGCCTTCCCAGGTTATGAGAACGGTGCACGAGAAGCCCAAGATTGACATCAGTCCAAAGCTGCGCTTAAGGACAGGCTTCTTCCCCAATCGCAGGAGGCTCTGGTCATCGTTCGGTAATGACCGCTGAAACTTGGTCGCATTTATTCGACTATGACTTGGCGTTCGCTTCTGATCATTAAGCTGAATCTCCTCTCTAGAATTGTAGATATCTGCCATATCGACTGCAAAATCTTTGCGAATTGAGGTGGCCTCAGTAGAGAGCTAGCAAGGTACGTAGAAAAATCTGCGAGCTTTGGGTAACAAACACCATCAAACAGCAAAGAGGCACGAGCGAGCACTGTCCGTCTACAAGAAAGCAGGTGCATCCGGAAAAGCAGACGCTAAGGGACTCCATATGCCTACGCCCACTCGACCCAGCTCTGGCCGATCTCAAGTCTGGTGTTGTAATGATATATCCGCATGGGTGTGCTCGGGGATGGCTTGACCAGAGCATAGATGGTCGCATGGTAATCGAGCAACCCCGCCCAGTTTTTGCATATCGTAACGCCAGACGGGAGCTCAAGCTGGGCCTTGCTATTGGGTGAGAGCTCAGGTCCGGATGGTTACGTTGGGCATCCGTACCGTGACTGGGAAATGGGCCATGACGATGAACTGTAATAGCTTCGTAAATGACAATGATTGGCCGTCAAAGCTTTCCGGGGCTTACTAGCCTCGTCACGGTTATCTGCATATGGTAAGGCTCGGAGGGTCAGGAAGATCGTGTCGCGGTGTACAAAGTGCCACCGCTGGAGAAATATCAATTTTGAGATGATCCTGTACGGGCAACAATACCAGCGCGGCCTCCAGGCCTCCCATCCGCTCAACCTCTCCCACCTCTCTCTGCTCTAGGCTGCAGCGTTCAGCTGCACCGCACAGGATATGGATGTTTGCTTTTTCACTGATCCACATCCTTGTATTCATCAAGATAACGACATCGCGTACTCCGTGGTTGATCTGTCTGTTGGCCTGACCGCCCAAACGTTCCATCCGCAACAGATGGATTTGCCAGCTATGTACCCAGTGTTTTCGCGTTGATCCAAATCCATGGCTGAGCATGACCTTTGCTTGGCAAAATCTGTTTGATGTGTCTACCGACCGTGCCTTGCTATTTTTGATATTTGTCAGGGGCTGTAGACAAGAAAGCTTGCAGCCGAGCTGTTCCCTTGTTCTCTAAAAGCGGTCCTCGGTAGGGCTTATGCCCTCTGTCTACTGTCTGCGAGGTGCATGAATGCAGCTATATCTCATGCACCGAACATCTTGCCTTGCCCTGCATCTTTGTAAATGAGCATACCGTTTCATAACTTCATCATTACAATAGCGTCGGGAGACAACAGCGCCTCAGTCAGCAATACAGTATATAGCGATAAAGGCACAACTCATCATGACGAGCATATCACAAGATCGACGCCCTTTTGTCACGGACGAGAACCTGAATCCAATTGTTCAAGTCATGACATGGCTTTTGCTCGCAATCATCACATTAGCACTGGTATTTAGAATGCTTACTCGTCTCTATCTAAAAGATATCCGGCAGATTTGCCTTGAGGATATACTTATTTTTGTATCATTCGTAAGCCGTATAATCCTCTCACCGACCCCTCTGTCATTGGAGACTAAGCCGTTCAGATCTTCGGTATAGCAGAATCCGTGGCCTTTTTAGTTCCTGGAAGCAATGCTTTAGGACAAAGTTTGGCTACGATACCTTCAGAGGCTCGCCTCAACTCTAGCTTAAAGGTAATATTTTCGTAGTTCACCAGAAGTCATATACTGACTTTTGTCTCTCTTCAAGGCACAATTTGCAGGACAGCTTCTGTTCATACTAGCATTAACGTGTGCCAAGCTGTCAGTGTCTTCAAGCCTATTCAATCTCTCGCCAGTCGTCACGCACAGGTATGTTATCAAGGGCACTGCTGGACTCACAATCGCTTGGGGGCTCAGTTCCTTGATCTCTACGGCATTCGAATGTGGCGCACGCGAGCCGTGGAATTATCCCCATGGCAGCTGCGTGAGCATCGTGAGCTTACCATTCACTCAGGAGTTCTCGCAAACTCACTAACTACTGACTCTAGCGAGTTCTGAATATGTACGTCGAGGCGATGAACCTTGTGACCGATCTAGCCCTGATCGTAGTACCGGTGATAATTATATGGCCTCTCCGCATGCCGCTTGGCAAACGACTCACAATCATCTCATGCTTCGGCTCCAGAATGATGTCAGTGAGCGCAAAACCATGTTCAAACACTTGAGCTGACCCAGTCCCAGTGCTGTTGTTGCTACCGTTGTTCAATTATCTTACGTGTCCCAATGGACGCAGACCGTGGACAACGACTTTACTCTCCAAATTTTTCCTTGGCTCGTTAGCATGCAGGTCGTACAATGCGCATCTCTCTCGGCCGCAAGCGTCGCATATCTGTGGCCATTCCTCCAAAGCTTGCGAACAGGGAAGCTGTGGGCTGAAAACGTTGCCCAGAGCACTTTCAATCGTTCTACGTTCGCATCTAAGACCATGTCTGGCAATGACACCAGTCAGGATCATCGACGAGAAGACTACATCGAGATCACGAGCCAAATAAACACTTCGAGTGATCGAGTGCGGGCATCTGAAGTCGAGAGAATGAGGAGAGAAGCAGGGCAATATTATCAGGCTAGCGTTAGCACCAGCTAATCGGTAAAGCGGATCCTTTGAGTCGTAGAGTTTGAGATTTAACTAGCTTTTACAAGTGGCCTGGAACGGGCTTTAGAAGCTTCTGTTGAGGTTTATGAATCTCTTCGAAAGATTACTTCAAATATAGCACCAAAACATTTGTAACCACTAATGTGATCCTCTGAAGATGAATTATCGCACAACTTCCAAAGTTATATTGGTCTACGATAGTTGCCAAATTCGCCTAAATGAAGTCGAAATCTATGGCGATGCAAGAGCCACTTGAGGCCTAAATTAACCATCTCGATTCGCATCTACGCATCACATGACGTATATCAGATTCACAGTTTCTTGATACAAGTGGTTTTCTTTTCGAGAATGACAATCAATCCAGGTCAGTTCTATTACAGCTACTATCACTAAAAGATACACGAAGTCTCTATCCTACGTGACAGCCATCTCAATATCTGCGAGAATCTATCGAACCGGCCCAGCCTCAAAGAGATAACACAGCAATCGAGCAGCAGACTCAAATCATCTAAGCAGCCTCGTTATGAGCAGCAATGGGGACGGCGACACTTCGCTTCGGCCGAACCACGCTGCCATCGACAATGATAGGCCCTTCGCCTCCACGCTACGCAGGAACGACGCCATCGTCTGCAAGAATGGGCAAATCGCCGTTCCACTTTGCTTGAACGGTACCATCATCAGCGATGATCGGGACATCCCCTCCTCGCTTCTGCTTGGCAATACCATCATTGGCGATAGTAGGGATTCCGCTGCCTCTCTTCGCCTGCACGGCACCGTTGTCCGTAATAATAGGGACTCCGTCGCCTCTCTTCGCCTGCACGACACCGTTGTCCGCAACAATAGGGACTCCGCTGCCTCTCTTCACCTGCACAACACCGTTTCCCGCAACGATAGGAACAACGCCGTTACCTAAAGACGTTAGTTGTGCTTATTTCGAGATCCCGGTTTACTTACGCGGTGATAGCGGAACAGCAAGGGCTGTAGTGCCCAAGAGCGCTAGAAGATATGCCTTGGATTGCATGTTGAAACCAAAGAACAACAGATTTGGGTATGTGGTCAGTGGTAGAAGGTGGAGAAGACGTAATTTCGATGTTCCTTGGCGAGTAAGGAAGATCGAGTTGAAACCAGGTCGCGGACCTGGATTAATACATAGATAGTTGAAGCAGACATCGCCTTTCAGTCCATCTCTCCAGCCGTCTGCGCATTTCAACACTGCAACCTGGTGCAAGTACGCGAGCCTATCACTGAAGCATCTCCATACCAAATTTGATAAGTCGATGTCGTCAGCAACTGCGCAAACGTAATAAGATCAAATATGTTGGCACATACCTCCGGGTAAGAGGCTTGCAAGGCAACATCCACCATACGCCGCTGCATGCATGGATGATACTTCATCCCTAAGAAGGTTATTTGCGAAAGGAAGCCGAGGACTCGTAGTGGACGTACAGAATCCATGCAACCTACCAATGGAAACAGCTCAGCAGAGATGTAGGTCACAGTCGGTCATCGCGATATTTCTGTTACACAATGTTTACACCAAGCGAAAAAGGAAGACACAGGGTCAAACTTCAGCCGCACGAAGCATATGTGGAGACGGAGCTTCAACGTGCAATCTTCACCGCAGTTTGTGAATTCACATGAGCCATGTAGTCGGGATCTGCGGCCGAACAAGTCCTGACTGATGCGTGATTTGTGGCACAGATACAGGAGATACGAAAAACCTACTCAAACTTGTTAAGGAGTTCTCAGTGCCGAATGCCAACGACCAGAATTAGAAGCCGTTGAGAGCATGCCCACGCTGAGGCTTGGCCAAGGGATGGCTGTGCATATTCCAAGTACGTCTTTCGTTGAGTTGTACTAGCCAAGTAAGAGTTTAAAAGGAGCAGTTCTAACTTTAAGTCGATCAAACAATCGCATCTCGAATGTAACGCTACACATTTTTGCTTTTCAATAGAAGGTACAGCGACTACGAGAACACCAAAAGAATGACCAGAGGATGCACATGAACTTCAAGGCTCACCGGATTGCGTTGAAGATTGTCCCGGGTAACTTCACTCGCCGTCCCACATCTGTTGGTTATCTTAGGTAGCCGAGGTGGGTAGCATGCAAGCATAGAGAGCCCCATAACGGCATTGCCGATGGCGCCACAAACGTTGGACCACCTTCCCGCGCCGGAAGGCAATTGCGACATTCATTTGATATGCCTAAAGAGGTCCTCGGTGGAGGCGACGTTGTGGAGCTTGGGATAGCCCTGACCGCAAGTCGGTGATGTTCGCGGCTCGTAAGGGTACGAACACAGTAGAGTACCTAGGATAAAAGGCCGGACCGCCTTTGTGTTGCCTTTTGTGCGGGTGTCTAAGATAATGAACAGCCCTCAGCTACTAAGGTACCAAGTAGGTACCTGGTAGGCTGGTACTCCCAACACCCTCTTGCGTCGATGGCAAGCGAGTGTCACGAAAACAACGCATCTGACCAATCGGCTTGCTTAAATTCCTTTGTCTAGTGGAGCGCGCGGAACATCGGGCGCAGCAGGGTATTCTACATATTGGCCGCACTCACCGCTCACTTGCAGCAGACTCGCACTTAGGCACCTAAGGCTTGCAGCAGCTTGCGGTTCGGCGCGGACCACAAACTTCGAGCTTGCGTTAGAACTACTTTGCGGTACTTCCTCACATCATCTGACGTCCAAACTTCCAGAAGAGGGAAATGTTGATCAGCGATAAAGTCAGTCGGGCTTTCGGCGTTGTAGAACGAACAGCAGCGGACGGTAATGGGTGCTCGTCAGACATGGTCCAGTGCAAGGCTGTGGTTGACCATGTTGCTCAACAGCACGGTGAGTCGTTCATGGTTCACCTTTAGCCACTGCCCCAGCGAGAAGCCAGAAACAATCCTGTTTCATATGCACCCCTCCAACGATGGCCTCCTCCGAAGAGTTGCACGATAACCTTCCTGAGCAAAAAAACGTCGAGATTGAAGATGAATCCTTAATGTCAGACCTGGACTCTGGACATGCCTTACTGTGTCAGGAGACGGACCACAAGAGCAGAGCCGGTGGCCCACAGAATCAGCGCCAGCATCGTTCTTTAACAAGTCAACATTTTATCCAGATCGCTGTCCTAGTTTTGCTCTTTTATATTGCTGTAGTCTCTACGACTCAGTTTTTCGCCAAGATTAGCGCAGGTCATCACCTTCTGGATTGTTCAAGTCGAGACAACGGGGATCCGATATTTCCTGAATTGCCATATTGTAGGTTTTCTGTTCAGTCCTACCGAACCACAGGTGCCAACGCTTATTACTGCAGCACCAATAAATACAGCCGTCAAGTATCAGTACCAAAAGCTCGGCAACGACTCGCATTCACAGTGGTATGGACCACCTTCCGATGAGATTGATGCGGCTTGGGACGGGCTTCTCGAGACTGTCAATGTCCATGCAACCAGAGAAGAGTTCGAAGCTCAAGGCGAGAACTTTACAGACATGGTCCAATTAGAGAACGGCGACTACATAGGTATCATAGGCGTCTGGCACCAAATCCACTGTCTTGATATCATGCGGCGAGCGTTCCACTTGGACTATTACGCGCCACACCTGGAGGAGGGCAAATCTGAGGTGTATAATGTCAATCATTACGGTAAGTGTGAGCTCTGGATCAAAAAGTTTACCCCAATCTGACGCCTCGAAGATCATTGCATCGAGAACCTACGCCGAGCAGTCATGTGTCATCCTGATCTCAGTTTATGGAGTGCATATTGGGTTGCTGATTCCCACGAAAGGGACAGTAAACCTCTTCGCTCAGAAGGCGAATCCATCTGCGTAAATTGGGATTCTCTGAACCAATGGGCCATGCCACGACGACTCGAGCGGAGGAAGTTCAAATTGCGGGCTGGTCGATATGAGCGGGATCATTCTGATCACGAAATGGCAGAAGGACAACATGATAAATGAACATTTAAATCGGTTGTTGCACGACATCCACGTAGCATAGTACACCTACGATGGTAGCTGATGCATGAAGATTAATTGTGCTGTTTATTGAGGCGGAGAGTAGAGATGCCATTCGGTTCGTCAATATTGAGCACCGAAGCCTATATCGAGGCTTTGAACTCCCATGGAAGCTTTTCTCAAAGATGCACAATCTTGGGGTAGATGTTTTTGCATGACTTGAACGCAGCCTCCTTACGTAGGCAGAATGCTCTGGAAATTGACGTGCGTGAGCCAGTACGCTGCACTGCATTGTATGTGATGCATTGCTACCGTCGTCGAGAACTTCATTCAAGGCAATTTAGGCAGCCACGATTCGGTGCAATTGCAGTGTCGCTTGGCAAAGTGACATTAGAATAGAAAAGTTCAGCCGCTGTGGGGCTTGCACAGAAAAGCGTGCCTCGCATCAGCAGCACGCCAAACCTTGTCAAACTGCCGGGACCCAGAGCATGCAGAACATTTGCATGTGGCAACTTGGTTCTGTTCAATGACTGGATAATGCCTGGTGTCTCGTTACCAGTAGGCTTGTTGTCTGATACGAGAATCCCCCGGTTTACAGCTTGACAACTCCTCGTAAAGTTCCCTCCGCCTTGTATACTGTTCTTTTCTATCTTGAAATCCGCTCGAAGCCCGAGTAGAAACTGGCATCAATATCCACTCTGCTAGAACCACGCACTAGTCCTTTGCAGGTCCACCATGACGAAGTCAAAACCCTCTGAAGGAAAGATTCCTTTCAATGTTCCACATGCAGGCAAGGAATGCGAGACCTGGTATAGAGTCGTAGGTAATATCGGTGTGTCTACCATCCTTAAAGATGTAAGACAAGGCCCAGATTTCTAAACTAATAACTAGAGTTCTCCGACTCGATTCCTCTCATTACTGCACACGGCGGCCCAGGGGCTGCGCACGAATACCTTCTCCCCTTCACAGATCTCCATGAGAAGTATGGCATTCCAATCATCTTCTACGATCAAATAGGTTGCGGTCGATCTACTCGGTTACGAGAGAAAGCCGGCGATAAGGACTTCTGGACCATTCAACTGTTTATCAATGAGCTTGAGAATTTGATCACCTTTTTCAATCTACAACATCGTGGCTTTAACTTTTTGGGTCAAAGCTGGGGTGGTATGTTAGGTGGAGTATGGGCCGCTCAACAACCAGTTGGCCTGCGACGATTAATTTTAGCAAATGCGCCTAGCAGTGTACCCCTACTTCTCAAAGGAGAAAATGCGCTTGTTAAAAGGCTCCCTGAGGATGTCCGGAAAGCGATTGAAGAAGGGGAGCGCACGGGTGATTATGAGAGCGAACAGTATAAAAAAGCATGCTTAGTATTTTATCGTAAACACCTCTGCCGCTTGGATCCATGGCCGCCAGAGGTCTCGAAAGCCTTGGAGCATCTGGCGGAGGATCCTACTGTTTATAGCACCATGTAAGTGCGAATCTTGTTACACAACAATGTATCTCGCGGACTGTCAAATCCTAAATGACTTCTTCAGGTACGGTCCTTCAGAGCTAACATCCACGGGAAATCTCAAGGACTGGGAAGGTCACTCCGAAGCACACAAGATCAATGTGCCTACACTTCTCATCAATGGCCGGTATGACGAGGTTCAAGACGTTGCGGTTACGCCTTGGTTTATGAGCATTCCTAAGGTGAAATGGATTCAGCTTGAGAAGTCCAGTCACATGGCTCATCACGAGGAGAGAGATCGCTACATGCAGTTCGTTGGAGCTTTCCTCGGAAACAAAAAGGCTGAACTTGACATAAAGAACGCCATATGGCTGGGCGAGGAGCCAGTTGATGGAGCGACTTGAGCGTATTACTTAGCAGTTTCTTAGTCATTGACCCCTGCTCCAATGGGGCAACAGAATGACCTGCTGCAGCATCAATATGGTGTTACTGAAATGACAAATTGATCCCCACATCGTGCAGGATTTCGTGTCTTGTCTTCATTTAGCGATGAGGGCAGGGTTGAGGTACTGTAGCGAGCGTGCTTCACACTTCGTTCAAGGGAGCTCATACATCGGCGCATGAGAGCTCAGCCTTGCAAGCTGTAAACTCAAGCTTCCTCGCAGCCCGATGTCAGTGATACACTCTTCCGGGTTTCTCGCATGTTTAGACAAGATATTCTGGCGGCTGCCTAGTGAAAGTTTCGTGCGGAAGCAGTCGTCTGACCAGAGAAAGGACCTCAGAACATTCCTAGATCCCATTCTCCTATTGGGATGAGAGTTGGGTTGATCCAGTCAAGCCGTCCTGTGCACACCGGGCAGGTGGCTTGCGAAGACCTGCTCCTTTGTTGTTACTACCGCTCAAATATTAAGCAGTACCCTATAGATGCACGTGCCGCACCCCCCTTCTTTCATCCACAAAACCAGACCACTTTTCCTTTCGTAACAGCAAAAGCTGAACGTTCTACCCTCAAATTACAGAGCATCTCAGTGAGGCGATGACTTCCCAATCGAAATATGCAGCCCTACTTATAAATCCGAAAGGCCCAGGTGATGCGCGGCCGACTGCGATTCAAATCATCGAAGATGAGAGCTTGCTTGGAAAGTTAACAAAGTAATGCTTGTCACCGGCTGTACCTCGGGTTTAGGTATCGAGACCGCGTGAGCCTTTCTTGCAACTGGTGCTACAGTTCGGATCAGTGGCCGTGACAAATAAAAGCTCGAAGCTGGTGCGGCGGACCTCAGCAAAAGTGCCGGGAACATTGGCCATGTCCTGACTTTAGAAATGGATCAATCATCGCTTGCCAGTGTACGTGCGGCTTCAGACGAATTCCTGTGAGCTAACAGTCGACTTCACGTTCTCGTCAATGATGGGAGCGTCATGGCCCCACCATATCAGCTGACCTCGCGAGAGCCAGTGGCAGGTGAATTATTTATCTCACTTCCTATTGACCCACCTACTGCTTCCCACCTTGCTTGCATCTTCCACGACAGAGTTCCCTAGTCGCGTAGTCAATGTTAGTAGCAGCTCACATCAACACGGACCACCGGACTTCTCCGACCTCGACTTCAAAAATGGTAGGGAGTATAGTCCAGGGAAAGGCTATGGACAGAGCAAAACCGCGAACATCTGGCATGCAAATTACCTCGATCGAATCTATGCCTCGAAGAGGTTACATGCAATATCGCTCGTGCCTGGCAGCATCTTCACGGGACTGCAGAAATACGTTCCAAAGGAATTAATGGACAAGTGGACAGCGGATCAGGAGATGATGAATGGCGCCATAGACCCTGCACAAGGGGCTGCAACGCAGGTTCTTGCTGCCTTGGGACAGGAGTTCAGGTACAAAGGTGGACTCTATCTGGAGAATTGTAAAGAAAGCGTACCAGCAGAAAAAGTGGACGGCGATGGCGGGACATCGCATAGATACAAGCCGTGGGCATTTGACCCAGATGGCGAGGACAAGTTGTGGAAGGTGAGCTGCCAACTGGTAGGAGTTTAAGATGAGCC
Organism: Bathelium albidoporum; assembly: GCA_021031095.1. Classification (NCBI taxonomy): domain Eukaryota; kingdom Fungi; phylum Ascomycota; class Dothideomycetes; order Trypetheliales; family Trypetheliaceae; genus Bathelium; species Bathelium albidoporum. Next base: position 6,838 of record JAGFVP010000326.1, on the reverse strand, counting down.
ATCTATGAGAGTAGCATCTCCTCATACGGGGGAAGTGATCGCGGTTTGAGTGTCGCTTCTGTTCTAGGTTTGACAAGGAATGGCCTCCTTCAAGGTATCTTACTGAACCATCTACTTCTCTACTTAACAACCAGCGCTTTTAGGCTCACATTCAGTCGGACAAGATTCCTCTACTCTGTACTTTACCAGCTGCAAGCTTATAAAGCAATCATTTCGTCTGTTTTATCCCTCAGAACACAATGATGCATTCACACGAGCAGAATGTGGGGGCTAGCTACTTGGAATAATAAGATCATCTGGTTGGCTCCTGCTTTGTCGAGCAAATACTGCGGCATTCTGGGAGTAAATGCTGGGAAGGTCCATTCAGCAAACTGATAGTACGCCCTCTGACTTCATGCCTCAGCTGTTCCCAAAGCACAAGCTTTGAAAGTCTAGCCATTCAATCTTGTCTGCTCATTCTTCAAGAGATCTCATAACCAAACCTGGTTCAGACATGGATGCTTACCTCTTCGGAGATCTCGTTCCAGAGCGAGTAATGCCTGATGATGGTCCCAATAATAGCCGTCGCGCGTGGGCTTATATGCACTCTTTGTGGTTGAATGCAGACCACGAGCGATTTGCGCCCTGCCGCTTCGAAGACTATCTGGCTCGGAGAGGATGGAATGAAGAGCTGCTGCTACGCGGTCAATGGCGAGCGGCTCATCCAGACAATGCAATGGAAACGGATGACGACTGCATCCAACACACCGTTGCCACCATCCAAGCTTGGATGACGCTAGGATTCCTCGAAGACCTGTTTCAAAATAGGGAAATGGCTGCTTTGTATCTGCAGCCGATCAGTGAAATCATCTTCTTCAAGTTAAGAGCAATGCTGCCTAGTCAGAACCAACGGGATGGCCTTTGGAGATGGCTTCGTTGCGATTCCATCAGCAACCTACGCATCTTCAGGACTACAAACCTCGCGTTGAACCTAGCTACTGTGCTCCTTGCGCAAAAGATGGGCTTCCGCTTCTTTGGCCTTACCCAGAAACACTTTTCTCGGCTACCCACTTTGATCGAGCACTATGTCCGCACCTTTAATCGCTTAAGAAACATTCATCGACATGACACGAAGGACCAGTGGCATGACCCAAGTAACTCACACCGGGACTCCGGTGCGGTATTATCCCTCACGCTCCCCTTTCCAAAGTTAATTTACGAGGCCGTTCGTTTTCATCTGCGCACATTCACACCGGACATAGGCACGAGCAATATTCCTCAGGAGATTTCGATGGTCCAGACGTTGCGATCACAGAGTGGCTGGTGCCCTTCTACCATTGAGAAGCTGCGTCAATCGACCAGCCACGCAGTCTTCCACTGGTTTTGGGCGTCGGGGCTGAATTCTCTGGACGGACGAGACCATTCCAATTGTACTATCTCAAAGTGTGCTGCCATGCACGTTTCGTCTGAAGCAGACTATCCCGAAGCGCATGTCAAAGATTGCAACCACGCTTGCGATCGATACCATCCCTGTATAAACCCGCTATTGGACGCACTGGCTTCAGAATGCATTCCTATAGTTGTTGCTACCCCTACCAAGTCCAATCCATTCCGTTTTACGTTCAGTGTCACTTCCATTGACCCAAGGCAGTCTGAAGCGGCGGTCCCCTATGTGGCCTTTTCCCATGTCTGGTCCGACGGTTTTGGAAGCACTACAGAGCGTGGTATCCCAATATGTCAAGCCAATCATCTTGCTCAAGTCGCTCGCTCTCAGATAGTTCTTGCCGACGGCAGAACAGCTTTCTGGATTGACTCATTGTGTGTCCCCGCAGCCTCAGCGGCACGCGAACAGGCGATACGGCTCATGTCCTCCACGTACAAAAGGGCATGTGCAGTTGTTGTGCTAGACCAGACGCTCAGAAAGGTATTTCTGTTGGATGGAGGAAAACAAGCCAGTCCCGAATTGCTACTGCTCCGCATTTTGACAAGCCCATGGAGCCAGAGAGTGTGGACATACCAGGAAAGCGCACTCGCACAGAAACTAGTGTTCTATTTCGGCGCAAATAATTTCCTTACTCTGGACTTTTCTCCGCGCCCCGATGGTGGTCTTGAGCGCAGCCCATCCTTCCCATTCTCGATACAAATCGGCCGAGAGATGTTCCATCAGGTTCATACTAATCTTCGCGCTCGAGTGCAAGCACTCTGTGGTCAAGTACGACCGATCAATATAGGCACTGTAGCGCGAGAGTTGCGCTGGCGCGACACGCTGCATCGCGACGCGCAAGGCCGCAACGACGAGATCCTCGCTGTAGGCGCGCTTCTGGGTATAGACATGGCAAGGCTGTTAGAGGAACCCCAGGGAGAGGCTCGCATGGCCCTGTTCTATAGACTGGTGGGCCGCCTATATCGCAACATTGTGTTCGCAGATGTCCCGCGGCTCCAAATCGACGGGTTCTGCTGGGCCCCGACCACTTTTCATGTAGGAGATGCAAGCCCGCCTGCGGCCGATCTGGAAAATGAAGGAGTGACTTGCATCGAGAATGGCCTGCTTGGATCATATATTACTTTCGCTGTGGCAGGTAGTGAGCCGGTACTGTTCGATGATACCAGGAGAATGGTACTGGTCGATGTACAGAGCTCATGTACTCTTCTCTCGCGGTCACGGAAAGCGTTCTCGTTTACTCACATTCTCATTTCCCCCTCTACACTTACTCAGTTGATCAGAGGAGCTTTTTTCGTTGCAGCAGCGGTCCTAGCAGACACAGGATACACCCGGACCCACCAGATTCCCGAACCCGTGGATTTCGTCGGCATCTTTCAAACGATCCTGCCTCTCGGCTGCATTCGTGAGTGGACTGCTTCGGCGGGTGTGAGCAGATTTCCCACAGGTGAGCAGGTAGTGCCAGGGAGAATGAGTGAGCTCAAGGTGCTGCTGAGATGACTTTGATCTGCATTATAACGACCGCACAAAGATACTGTGAGAGAGAAATATTTCGGAATTGAAAGCGAAAAGCTCTCCAAGTAGCAAGATTTATTAAGGTGCAGCGTAATTGGCACCTGAGAGCGAAGTCCCATACATATCAAGAGGATTGTGGGCTTGGAGCAGGTTCATCAAGTCTGTACTGTACGGAACAAGTGGAAAATCATTACAATGATAATACGCCTCGGCACATAGACAATAGCCAGATATTCGTGTATGAAAGAATTTGCGAGAAGACATTTGATTGTTAACATTACTTACTATAGAAATCCGAGCAACGGCAGATGTCACGTTATTTTTAGATTGTGTTAGAACTATCATTAGTCAGAGACACTGTTCCGTTATGAAAATGAATCGCAACAGGTACCATTACATCATACCCTTGTTTAGACTGATCTCACGACTTGCTACTCGCATGTCGTGTGTTTGCACCATCTCAAACCCTTCGTATCTCAAAGATGAAGCAGAGATTCTCCTCCTTGGACGTGCAGGTATTGAATTCTCGTCCGCTCATGGACCAAAAGTCAGCACCATTATGAAGGCTAAATATCTCAGGTCATTGCTCATGAATTATCTAATACTTTGACGTCCCTGCGTTTGTCGAATGCTTACGACCTATCTTCTGTATGCTTGCTCCTGCGATCTGAACATGAATCCTAATAACTCTCTTTCAGCGCATCTTCCTTCTCAAGTTTGCCAAACCTGATCACCGCGAACAACTTCTGATCGAATCCGGCTTCCGCTGCCACCTCACTTCCTTCTCCCGCACAACCGCCACCGCACCCTCCGGCTTCGTCTCCAAACTTCGCAAATTCCTGAAGACTCGGCGAGTCACGTCAGTCTCGCAAATCGGCACCGATCGGATCATCGAGCTGCAGTTCTCCGATGGGCAATATCGACTTTATCTCGAATTCTATGCCGCCGGTAATGTGGTGCTTACGGATGCGGACCTGAACGTGCTTGCGCTGTTGCGGAATGTCAGTGAAGGGGCCGAGCATGAACAACTGCGAGTGGGTTTAAAGTACAATCTGAGCTTGAGGCAAAATTTTGGAGGAGCGCCGGAGCTCACAACAGAGCGGATTAAGCATGGATTACAAAAGAGTCTCGATAAGCAGCTCGCTGAGGAGGCGCAACCCAAGAAAGGGAAGAAGAAGAAACAGAATGCCTTGAGGCAGGCATTGGCGGTGTCGCTACCCGAGTTTCCTCCAACTTTAATCGATCACGCTTTGTACGTCCAGAAATTTGATACAAGCTCCACATTAGGGGATGTCATCGGCCACGAGGACCGGCTTGAAGCGCTCCTTGATGCGCTGAAGGAAGCTCAAAACGTCCTGCGAGAGGTCATGGGACAAGAACAGGCCAAAGGATACATTATAGCGAAGCGAAACCAGAAAGTGTCTGATGGTGAGAACACAACTACCGGGAACGATGCGGATGAGGGAATTGGAGAGGCAATCTATGATGATTTCCACCCCTTCAAGCCACAGCAGTTCCAAGAGGATCCGGCCATCGTGTTTCTAGAGTTCGAAGGCTTCAACAAGACCGTCGATGAATTTTTCTCAAGCATCGAAGGTCAAAAGCTGGAGTCGAGATTACAAGAGCGGGAAGATACGGCAAAGCGGAAAATGGACCATGCTCGACAAGAACATGAAAAGCGTATTCACGGACTGCAGCAAGTGCAAGAGATGCATGTCAGAAAGGCGCAGGCCATTGAAGCAAATCTGGATCGGGTCACAGAAGCAACCGCAGCCTTGAATGGACTCATTGCGCAGGGTATGGATTGGATTGAGATTGATCGTCTGATCGAGCGAGAACGAGCGCGGAGTAATGCTGTTGCACAGATGATCAAGTTGCCGCTCAAATTACACGAGAACACAGCAACATTACTCTTAGCCGAGTATGAAGGCGACCAAGATGATGAAGATGCAGATATGACGGACAGCGACCCCTCCGAGAGTGATGAGGAGGATGCGAATACAAAGAAGGCTAGAACTGAAGATAAACGGCTCGCTGTCGACATCGATCTTGCACTTTCCGCCTGGTCCAATGCTCGCCAGTACTACGATCAAAAGAAGGTTGCGTCGGTTAAAGAGGAGAAGACGGCGCAAGCCTCAGCCAAAGCGCTCAAAAGTACCGAGCAAAAAATTACCAAAGACCTCAAAAAGGGACTCAAGCAAGAAAAGGAAGTCTTGCGGCCAGTCAGAAAACAGTTTTGGTTCGAGAAATTCATCTTCTTTGTTTCCTCTGATGGCTATCTGGTTCTCGGTGGCAAGGACGCCCAGCAGAATGAGATTTTGTTTCACCGCTACCTGAAGAAAGGCGACATTTATGTACATGCCGACCTTGAGGGTGCAACGTCGGTGATTATCCTGAATAATTCGCCAGACCCGAATGCGCCAATCCCACCGTCTACGTTGTCACAAGCAGGAAATCTGGCAGTGGCGACTTCAAGTGCATGGGAGTCGAAGGCGGTCATGTCCGCATGGTGGGTCAATGCAGAACAAGTCTCGAAACTCGCCGCTACAGGTGATGTGTTGCCGCCAGGACAATTCTTCGTCAAGAGAGAAAAGAATTTCTTGCCACCCGCGCAATTGTTGCTAGGGTTCGCGATGATGTTCCACATTAGCGAGGACAGTGTAGTGAATCACCAGAAACATCGAATCCAGGATAGCGACGGTACAGCGACGGGGCCGAAGAAGACTTTATCAAACAAAAGTGGTGATCACGATGAGGCGGCTGAAGAGGTAGCTGAGGATACGGTGCACGAAGACGAGAATGATGATGATGAATTCCCCGACACAGAACTCAAAAATGAGGATGAGGACGGGGATGCTTTTCCTGATACAGAATTAAAATCAGATGAAGACGGAGACTTCCCAGATACTGAACTCCAAAATTCCTCTGAAGACGAAGGAGAAGTTGATGCGAAAGCAGCATTTGCAAACCCCTTGCAAACCAACGGGCTGCCACTTCAAAGTCACGAATCGCACGAGCAGCGTAACGAAGAGGGAAATAAGGGCTTCGGGGGCGAAGCTAACCAGAACACTCGCGAAGTTGATGCTGATCAAAAGGACCAAGATTCGCCTTCGAGCAAATCCCTTCCGTCCGCTCGGCGACGAGGTCTTCCAAAGAAGAACCAAAATGCCAGCCATTCCACAGCAGACACTTCGGACGCCGAATCAGAAACTCCTTCTGCTACCTCCGTGCCGTCCAACACCAAGTCCACATCCGCCCAAAAGCCACAGGTCCGTGGCAAACGCGGCAAAAACAAGAAACTAGCCTCCAAATATGCCGACCAAGACGACGAAGACCGCGAACTCGCCCTCCGCATCCTCGGCTCCAAAACCGGCCAAGACAAGGCCCGCGAGGAAGAAGCGGCAAAGGCGCAGCGCCAAAAAGAAGCCGAAGAGGCCAAGCAACGCCGGCGCGAGCAGCACGCACGCGCTCAAAAGGACGGCCGCGCGCGCGAAGAAGCGCGCCTTCGCCAACTCGCCGCACCCGGGGGCGCCGAAGACAAGCCTGAAGATGATGACGATGACGATATGGCCCGCGATCTCACCCCGCTCACGGCTCTCACGCTCGCGCCCCATCCCGCTGACACCATCCTCGCCGCGCTTCCGGTTTGCGCGCCCTGGGCGGCCCTGGGCCGGGCCAAGCACCGTGTCAAGTTGCAGCCCGGCAGCGTGAAGAAGGGGAAAGCGGTGAGGGAGATTCTGGGCGGATGGCTGGCGCAGGCGGAGCAGAAGCGGAATGTGGATGAAAAGGCGGAGGATGGGGAGAAGTTCTGGCCAAGGGAGGTGGAGCTGCTAAGGGGGTGGCGGGAGGCGGAGGTGTTGGGCGTGGTGCCGGTGAGGAGTGTGCGCGTGGTTGGCGGAGGGG
>JAGFVP010000325.1:0-30968 GCA_021031095.1 Bathelium albidoporum | reverse complement strand
GTTGTTGCGGGGTCGGAACTGGGGAGGAGGGACGGGCCGGGAGGTTGTGAGGTGGTGGATGCTGGTGCCATGGGTTTGAGAGGTGGATGTGGTGGAAGAAGGCAGAATCGGCTGCAGAAGGACCTTTGGGGGGAGATGAACAGGCGGTGGTGGGGGCTCAGCGGAGTTCCTTCCGGCGGTTGTGCCCACCTCCGCCGTAAGTAAAATCTTACAAGTCGCGACGCGATCAGTATATCCCAGGAGCCGGCCGATATATACTACTATGAGGCAGGATTATATGTATAGAGCTCCTCTACCGAAACTTTCGCACGGTCATCTCTGCGTTGCACTTCCGTAGCTGGGTGAGGGCCCCAAGGGCTTGATTGCTGGAACTTTCGACATGCAAACCTTGGGCCGCAGCTGGGTGAGACCCTAAGGGCTCGGTTTTCGGAAGTTGCGAAAACTATTGTAAGGGCAACTCTAGGTATGATCGTGCGACAAGTTTGGCCAGGGTTGCCCTTGAGGGGTAGATTGTCACCTCCGCTGCGGTTAGATCACGAAGAAATGGATTCAGATGCTGTGATATACCAGTAAGCTACCGTCCTCACGTCCCTCGCTCTGGAAGAGACGATAGCCAAGGGAGGTTTGAGCTTTCTGGGGTCGGCTCAGGGAAACCTTCCTTCGACTAGCTCTACATTTCCTCAGTGTTGAGTTCATTCAAGATCGATCTTGCCTCATTCCCGAAACCACACCCAAAAGGAGCGTGGCACGTCGCTTGGTCAGCAACTGGGTCGTTGGTTGTCATCCCTGCTGAGCAGTGGATAAGTTAGTAGTCTGCGATTTTCATAGTAGCTGTGGTAGCAGCCACGGCAGGATCATCAGTAGTGGCAAAACGAAGTTACTGAAATCATTCAATTTATTGGATTACGTAGATTGCGCCTCGCGCCCCAGTGCGAGGCAGTAGTACAGAGCAGCCAAGTACAGTGCCTGGCAGATTAAAACAATAGTGGAGCGTAATGCTCTCTCATTAAGGAGTGTGCGCCCAGCCCAATGTATCCTTCACATGGCTGCCCAATTGGTCGTAGTTAGGATTCCACCTTCATTCTCGAAGCATTCAGGATCCCAGTGCAGATTCATATAGAAATTACAGTATTGAAAAGTGACCACACATATTAGGAAAGATTAGAAAACCAAGTAAAATAAGACGAGTCCAGCCGTTCTGAGAAAAAGACGTTTCGACGTCAAAACGCCTCTCATTCCCAGCTATTAGTATTTGTGACGAATGTACACACTATTGCGACTCTGCATTAGCATAGTAATGGTCGGTATTAATGACGAGGCGGGAGTGCGATTCGTGAGGATAGTGTGTAATGCAATGGTGGGAAACAACCGAGGCACTTTTTGATTGCTTTGATTCCGAAAGCAACGCCCGCAATCAGTGGCGACACAGCATGATGGGAATAAGAAATTCGTAAAGTGGGCGTGGGTGACGATGAGGTATTCCTGCTCTGCCAACGCCTCTCAAAAACCCAATGACAATATGAAAAGCACTATGTGCTCAAGAAGATGCAGACGACTGCTTCTCATAATTTTCGGGTCCAGTGTTCTGGAACGTAAAGTTCTTGGCTTGATTGTCCTGTCCCTTGGGCTGCTGATCTGCTGGAGCGACTGGGTTGGGAGGCTGCCACATTGACACATTAAGCTCAGCCATTGGCTTTGGTGGCACGGGCGCCGAGCTCGACGAGGAGTTGGACGGATTTCTTCCCATAAAAGTCTGATGTTGGAGGTGGAGGTCGTGCATCTGTGTGTGATCGGGGACACCCTGAGCCCATTGAAGAGGGTAGTCAAGACGCAACTGCCCGTCTTGATTGACCATAGGCATCGGCACAGGGAACGGGACGGGTGCCTCCATTTCTGAGAAGGGATTTGTTTCAGGAAGCGACGGCCTCCGATGGACAGTGTTGGTCATGTTCGGCATATCCGGGAAAGCATAAAGAGCCATAGCATCAGGGGATGAACTAGTCCCGTGGACCAATGGAGGGCGGGGGAAACACTGCTGTGTCGCCGGAGCTGATTGGGGTGGCGTATCTTCTGGAACAAAAGCTTGTCCCAGCCGAGCTCGGGCAATCTGATTGCCGTACATAGGGGTAGTAGGTGGGGAGGCAAGCTGGGGAGAGAATTCACCGATGTCTCCAAAGCTGCCATGGTGGCCATGCATTTGCGGATGATAGGTGGCGGCCCGCTGGGCTTGCCATGGTGGGAATCGAGGTGCAGCATCCTGGGGAGTAAGTGGAGTAGGCGGAGCAGCACTGGCAGAGGATGGCGGAGCAGCAGAGGGCGGGTTCGCACAGTACTCACCCATCTGAGCTGAGAATTTTGGTGACGAGCCGGCTTCAGCAAAGGTAAAGTTGATTGGAGATCTTTGCGAAGAGCCAGGCTTCTGAATGCGGCCAGAAGAAACACCATTCGCAAGTCCTGCAGTAGATTTGATCCGACGTAGGTGAGAGTCTGGAGCAAGATTCTGATTTGGTGAGCTCGTCATGGGACCACAGTACGACGCACTCCTAAGCGCCGCAGGGTCTCCTAAAGCAGCAGGTCTCTGGCGACGCCGCATGGCCAGACTGGATGGACCATTTGGCTTCTGAAAGTCGTCCTCGTGTTGTTCAGAGTCAATTTCCACATTGCCCATGGAATCAGCGAGCTCAGCCGTGGACGAAGTCCGCCTGGCAAAAGATTCGTCGGGGAAAGCAAGAGGCTGTTCCGTCGAGAACTGTGGCTCAGGGTCTGGCGCAGCAGAAACGGAAATGACAGGAGAAGAAAAAGTCCTCTGATGCACAATACGATTGCCAGTGAATGGATCAGACGTTTCATTCGAACTGTCCCCATGATTCATGGACGTGAAGAGCCGGAACTGGTCGTTAGGCTGCGAAACAATGCGGCCATGTCGAGAAGGCCCATGCGGAAATTCAAAGTGATTTTGATTCTGATCGTGAGGCGAAGCACTGATCGAATGATGCTTCTCGCCTTGCCATCCCATGAAAGCACTGTCCACAGCAGATGACTCGGAACTGCTCCGGAAGGGATCCTGCACGGCATCTGTATCAATTGCGGGAAAAGTGTGCATTGGTTGATTAGAAGCGGTCGGTGGCTGATAGGTTGCAGGATCAATTGGTTCTGTCCTCGGCCCCGAGAGCTGCATGTTGTAGTCCGGAGCAACAAATGCATTCATGTTCGGTGCGTACGGTATTGGTCCATCTGCATGAGAGGGTTCACCCATCATAGCATGGGCCGGGAGATGATACTGATCAGCTTGGGAGAATGCGAATGATGGTCCAGTATGGGCGTTCTCCATGTGCGTGTCAAATCCAGGCATGACAAAATCCGGGGGAATGTCATTTGATGAAAGAACCATATTCTGGTCGACTGGGATCTGCCCGTCCGGTACAGCTGACGGGGCCATGCCGTGGGGAAACATTTGCGGATGCGCCTCAGCAGGATCCTGAGACATGAAAGGCTGAGATGCAAACAAGGTAGCGTATTGCTTGTATTGCTCGTGAGTCAGTTGCCCACCATCCGCCACAGGAACCTGGGAAAAAGCAGCAATGCCCATGCCCTGTGCTTTCTTGAGGTCCTGTTTGACTTTTGCCCTCCGATTTTGGAACCAATTCTGTCGCGGGTCAGCATCAGTCGCGAGGAGAGAAGTGTGCATATTCCGCACAGACGATCGACTCGCGAAAACGAGCGGAGATACTGAGGCAACTTACATTGACTTTGTCTAAGGGGACTTTGAGGTCGTTGGCAAATTCCCTTTTGGTCTGGGTATTGGGCTTCGGATTGACGCGAAAGTTGGTCTCGAGGATATCCGTCTGCTCTTTGGTGAGACGGGGCTTGACCTCCCCGCCTGGCGGGCCAAACGCTTGCTGCATGACGCCGCGTTGGCTGGAGTCTGGCGTGTGCGAGCTGCTCCCTGGGGCAGAGTGGTGGAATTGGAAGCTGTCGGGGCTGTTGCCGTCGGCACCGAAGTGGTGGACGGGATGAACGGAGAACTCGTGCGTGGTCATGTCGTTGCCGTCATGAAGGACGATTAGAGGCAACCCATGAAGAGCGAGCGCGCAGTGTCAGTGTGGGGATTAGGCGGAGCAAGATTGTGGGCGTGATTAGCAGCGGCGGGCTGGGTGAGAGCGGGCGCACGCTGGTAGCAATAGGACGCGATCTAAGACAGGCGAAATAGCGAGTGCGAGGGAGGCAACGATTGACGGCGTCGGAGACAGTAACGAGAGACTGGGAAATTACAATGAGAGGGGGATTAACGGGGAGCGGGCGAGGAGGGCGATAGAAGGGGAAAATTATCACGCAGCGATGATGGAGCTGAGAGCGAGCGAGCGAGCGAGCAAGCGTGGGAGAGAGCCGCCGGCGAGACGAGACGCAGCCTATGGACGCCGGCTGCCGCTAACTGGCAGCAACCCGCCCACGTCCACCGTCCACCGTCCCCGTCCACTGCCTCCCCCCGTGCCTTGCCTGCCTCGAGGTCGCTGTGCCTGTGCCTCCAGTCCCATTGCCTCCCCCCAAGTGCCTCCACCTAGCTGCATCGAGCCGGCCGACGCAGCAGGGTTGCCCAGTGCCACTCCAGCGCTCGTCAGCGGCCTCGAGCTCGTCATGCCTCCACCAACTCCACCTGCCCACCTCCGCCGTGCGCGTTATCTCTGCTCGTCGTGTGCCCCGGCCCTGCAGCTGGAGCGTCGTGAGCTCGCGTGCGACCGGAGGCCAAGACCCACCCTCAGGGCCGAGCCTTGGGGAGGGGAATCCTCCTGTGCTGGCTCTTGGCCACGGCGCCGGTGGAGCAGTGGAAACTCTGCCCACGCTGTTCCCTAGCCCCGGTGACCGCCGCCATCTCGCTGGCACCAGGCCACCCTCCCTCCCTGTTTTCTGCCATCCGACGGGCAACGAGATGGCAGCAGCGGATTGGCGTCCTGCGAGCCGCAGTTGCGTTGATTGGTTGGCTGTAGGTAAGACAGCTTCTGCAGAAGCTCGCATTGTGTCCTATTTTTATCCAGCCCTGCTGCAGCCCCTCCCTTGTCCCTTGGCCTGCAACTCGACCATTGCTGCAGTTGCAGCGTCGCCGTCCTCGTCCGCGCTCAAGGTTGCGTCCTTGTGACCATCCCTTCCCTCCGCGTGGTTGAGCGCATCGCCGACTGGCTTTGCCCGGCCTTAGTCTGCTTGATCTGCTTGGTCGGCGCTGAACCAGCCACAGCACAGAGCAGAGGAGGAAAAAAAAAAGAAAGAAGAAAAAAGGAGACCGAGCCCATCACGGTCCTGCCACAGCGCTGGATCCGCGCTGCATGGTTTTTTTTGCTGCATCACCGCAAGGGCTGGATCCAAGGACGCGCTGCATCGCCACACATCACCCGTCGTCCCTAGTCAACGGGTCAGGGAACGGGTTCCATCGGCGGTGCCACGGCAAGCCAACAAGCGGCTCGCCAGCTAGCCATGCAGGAGATTTTCATGAGAGGCCGGCGATCTTCCCCAGGTCCAAGAGCTTAATTCACCTTTTGAATTTGCCAGCGATCTATAATACGTGCTGCTATAGATCACTGACAGGAGTCCGTCTCCCTTTGAGCTCTTGATGCTGCGATCATCTCATCTGCATCTGATGTCGTCATTCTCGTCGCTTGTCAGACCACGCCATCTTGACGCATCCGCCTGTGTCTACTGGCGGGGAGGAGGTTCAGGCTCGTGATCGGACTGTCAGGGACTCGCTCGCGATAGGGCAAAGGGCAACCACCCTGGGCCAGTACGGGGGAACGGCTGCGGCGCGGTACCGTACCGACAGCCAAGGTGCTGACAAGAAACGACCAACAGTTTCACAGAACAGCATCAACTCCCCGTCACGGCTCGAAGGAAAGCCAATAGTTGAGTTTCTTTGGCATCCGTTCTGCTCTACTGCCTTGGTCGACAGCACAATGGCCGTCGTGTGCGCGCGCGCTTCTTGCCCACTGGGCATTGGATCGAGTCGGTTGGCTTACCGTGCAAAAGTGCGGAGCGCCTGTGCCCCTTTCCTGGCACTGGCCGAGGTACCGTCCAGGAAAAGCATTGCCCGGGTGCCTCTCGGAATCGTCCAATATTGAGTTTGTACCTTGCAGGAACATCTTTGTGCTCCTATTTTGGTCATGCGCAACTCGTCATAGTCTAGGCCCGCACACTTCAGCCGAGACGCTATGACGTTGTCCTGACCTCGGTAGTTGTTCATTGGTGTGGTGCCTGATGGCTTTCAAACACCGGCTCCAGACTTCCAAACCAAAGCAAAACAAAACAAACGACGAGCTTGGGTAAGCATGCTTGCTAACTTGAGTCTCTGTTTCAGTCGCACCTGATCTCTGCTGAAGCCGCTCCAAAATTACGTAGCGCCAGATTCTAAACCGTATTGCAACCCTTCTAGAAAATGCCTTCTTTACATGCAACGCTACTCAAATCGCTTGCGTGACTCGAACCCAGCCAGATCTCGTTACTCCAGCAATGCATCTCTTATCTCTATGCTCGCTACTCCGCTCTTGTTATCCCAGCCTTTCAGAGAAATACTTTGCATGTCTCGGACAATCCAGTCGGCACCCGCGTCTCTTAACCGGACGACATTATGCGTTGTAGCTAGCGCAACCACCTTGCAACCGGCTGCCTTCCCTGCCATGACGCCTGCAGGAGCATCCTCCAACACCAATGCGCTGGCGCTTTCGGGAAGTCCTAGACTTTGGAGCCCCAGCTTATAGCATGCGGGATCGGGTTTCCCACGAGGCACGTCTTCGGCCACGACAAGGTGCCTGGGGTGCGCCAATTTCATTACGTCCAGCCATCCGGTCACCAGAGGTCTGGTCCCAGAGGTTACTATTCCCCACGGAACACCCGCTTTCTCGACCAGATCGAGCAACGTGCGGCTGCCCGGAATCGTCACCGCATCCTGGCCATATTCACGTGGGATGCGGCCTTCCATCTCGGAAACATCTAACACGAGTAAGCATAGCCGAGATGAGATATTTGGTTGGTGATCCCTCTGACATTCCATGTTGGCCTTGGACTCGTCATACATACTAAGCACATCGATTGATCTTCGTCCGTGGGAAGTTTGAAGAATGGCTTCTGGATCCACCCCAAGCTCCCTGCCTATTCTGACGATATTAACGTAATGTAAGGACCTGACTGGAAAGCTCATCGATGATCAACAGCACACACCTATACCAGTTCTTCACAATTGCGTTTGTTGAATCTATGATTGTACCGTCCATATCAAATAGCTATAGACCGTAAATTATCGTAATATACCTGCCTTCTGAAAAGAACCTACAAGGCCTTGAAACGAGTGGACTTCCGTCGGTTTGGAGAAATTCAGGTTCTGCAATGCAGACTCCATGGTGCAGCAAAAAGGGAAATCTCCGCAACGGCCGCCGGAGTCAATCTCAGAGGCGCTCCTGAGGCGATTCACTACGCGAGTCCGCAATGAGTTCCGAAAGATTGTTGTACACGATAGAGAAAAATTGGGTAGGTTGATGCGAGCGTGGTTACCCTATTCGGCAATCTTCCCGTCTATCCTACCGGCAAACTTGCCCCACGGTCCCATCCTCCAAGAATTTTGCTTCCTTGCCAATCCCGCTCGAAAAATTTATCAAGGAAGCGCTGCGGTTGGAATCACTCTCTAGCGTTTCAAATAACGAGTCATCATGAAGGTCAGAAGTGGGTATTCGAACTGCGAATCCCTCGATCACGCTGACCCACCTAGAACCTCAATCGAAACGAGTTCCTGTGCGATTACGGCATAAAATCGAGAAAGCGTCCGCAGCTAAGCAGCGTAAAGAAAGAAAGCTTGCGAAAAAGGTTGCGGACCCCGCGAAATTTCTACATATGCTGTAGGAGAGCATACTGACGTTTCGCCCAGAACCCACAATGGCGCTCTCGCCTGAAGAAGGACCCCGGAATCCCAAATCTATTTCCCTACAAGGATAGAATACTACAAGAGATCGAAGAAAAACAACAAGCAAAGGAAGCTGAAGCATTACAGCGTAAAGAGCAAGCAAGAGCTAGGCGAGAGGGTTTGGCTGTGGACGAAGAACAAAGCATCGACAACGCCGATGGGGTAGATCGACAGAACATCGCACATGAAGACAGCCCGCTGGAAGTTGATGAGGACAACGAGGCTATGGCTGAAGTATACACTGGTTGAAGCTGGGTTGAATACGCAATTAACACTCCTCAGGATGACGATGTGAATCCAATGGCGGCACTCTTGGCATCTGCAGAAGCACGAGCTACCGAGTACGAAGAGGAAAACGGCAACGACAGCGCAAACGAAATGGACGAGGATGATTCGGAAGAGGAATGGGACGGGCTGGGGGACGGAAACGGTACAGAAGCTGTAATGTCGGCTCCTATGGCACGGAAAGACTCTTCTCGCAGAGCGTTCGATAAAGTGTTCAAGCAAGTGGTGGAAGCGGCAGATGTCGTACTCTATGTGCTTGACGCCCGTGACCCGGACGGTACAAGATCCAAAGAAGTGGAGCGCATGGTCATGGCCGCAGAGGGAGGGGAGAAGCGCTTGATTCTCATTCTCAACAAGATTGATCTGGTACCACCAGAGAACCTGAAGGCTTGGCTAAACCATCTACGACGCTACCTTCCTACACTACCTCTTCGAGCATCAACGGCAGCACCCAATGCGCATACATTTGATCACAAGCAACTCACGGTCAAGGGAACCTCGGAGATTCTCTTCAAAGCTCTCAAGACGTTTGCACACACGAAACAACTCAAGCGATCCATCACTGTCGGCGTCATTGGTTACCCCAACGTTGGCAAGTCGTCCGTCATCAATGCACTGACTTCCAGATTGGGTGGCCGATCAGGCGCCTGCCCTGTCGGTGCGGAAGCTGGAGTTACAACCGCCTTGCGAGAGGTGAAACTTGACAACAAGCTTAAGTTACTGGACTCGCCCGGCATCGTCTTCCCGACTGCAAGCGAAGCCGCCAAAGCACACAGAACAGACGAACAAGCACGGTTGATTTTGCTGAACGCAGCACCTCCTAAAGAAATAGATGATCCTATCCCAGTCATCACACTACTACTCCACAGATTATCATCCTCTCAAACTCTGTTTGATAAGCTACTCCAGGTATACGGTATTTCACCATTAATGAGTCGAAATGGAGATATAACAACAGACTTCTTGGTGCAGGTAGCAAGAAAGAGGGGGAGGCTGGGCAAAGGTGGCATTCCAAATCTCCATGGTGCTGCGCAAACGGTGCTCTCGGATTGGAGAGACGGGAGAATCCAAGGATGGACGGATGTACCAGTCTTGCAAGTTGCTTCGGATGCGAGTGCCCCTAATGCAAACGAAAAGGTGCATGGCAGCACGGGAGCATCTGCAGATCAAAAGGAGATCGTCAAGGAATGGGCCGCAGAATTTAAACTGGAAGGACTATGGGATGAAGACGAAGGGAGTGACGAGATGAGAGCATGACGAGCCCGCTTGTGACGTTTTTCTTTCCAGATTTCAATTCGGTCTGCGGCGTTTTCGATGTCCTTGCTTTGGACGACGCAGCGTCTATTGAAGCAGTCCGTACGTAGGAAAGCATTTGACAGGAGGACAGGGTTGTTGGGGAAGAGCCAGGGAAACAGCGCCCCGCCTTTGCTGCCCCACACCCCACTATCTTATCTCACAGGCACCGAAAAGCTCTGCAAAGCACGCGCCAGTGTAAACCAAGGCCCTTGCGTCCGCCTTGAGGTTGGTTCCTCGTATCTCCCGGGCGAATGCATTGCTGATGGCCTCAAAGCTTGTGCCACGGAGCTTCGCGGGCTCCAGAAGCTCCAACATCCTCCTTCAGCACCAGCACTACCTAAGCCCACTCTATTCTTACGCAGCGACGTCGAGCCTAACACTGAGAAGGATGGCCAATCTGGCATCATTCCAAGTGCCCACAATCAACAATGAGCCAAATGTAAATCGCACTGTATTACAATACAGCTTCATGCTTATGCCTGTCCTAGAAACATTATACCAAAGATTCTGCAGATCGACAAGCATTGGCTGATGCCGTCAAATCCTTGAAAGGCAGAATTCCGCTCGAAATCCCCATTGTCGTCGGTGGAAAAGAGGTCTGCAACCTGCGGTCCCGCTCGAAATGTGCCATTAAAGGAGTATTAGACCAAGACTTCGTCCGTCCTTAGCCAATCGAATCCGTCCTCTCGTGCGAATGCCGTATGCAATTATTCGAATGCATCCGAAGCCCACGTCAAAGAAGCCATTGATGCCGCTTTGGCTGCAAAGCCTGCTTGGGAATCACTCCCATTTGCAGATCGCGCAGCTGTATTTCTAAAGGCAGCAGACCTGATCTCAGGCAAATACCGATACGATATCATGGCAGCAACAATGGTGGGACAGGGGAAAAATGCCTGGCAAGCAGAGATTGATTCGGCAGCAGAAATCTGTGACTTTTTCAGGTGTGCTAGTTTTGTCTGATCGTTGGAGATTTCTCGCTGAGTCGACCCAGATTCAATGTAAAGTATGCTCAGGAAACGTACGGCCATCAACCGGTCCACAATGCCCCAGGTGTATGGAAGTAAGTGAATGTTGTAGGCACATGGTGAGACGACAGACTACTTTCATGCTTACCACTGAACATCAGCCGCGTGGAATATCGGCCCCTCGAGGGTTTCGTTTACGCCATCACGCCCTTCAACTTCACCGCCATTGCGGGCAATCTTCCTGGAGCGCCAGCTTTGATGGGCAACGTTGTAGTCTGGAAACCATCACCGTCTGCGATCGCCTCTAATTGGCTTGTTTACCAAATTCTTCTTGAGGCTGGCCTTCCGCCTAACGTCATTCAATTTGTTCCCGGAGATGCCGAGGAGGTCACACAGGCCGTCTTGTCTCATCCCGACTTTTCCGCCCTCCATTATACCGGCAGCACTGCAGTCTTTCGGAAGCTGTATGGCCAGATAGCAAACGGTGTTGCTGAGGGAAAGTACAACGGTTACCCACGTATAGTTGGCGAGACTGGAGGCAAGAACTTCCACGTAATCCACCATACGGCCGATGTCCACAATGCTGTAATCAATACCGTGCGTGGGGCTTTCGAGTACCAAGGTCAAAAGTGCAGTGCTTGCTCACGGGCTTACATTCCGTCCTCGCTCGCCGATCAATTCGTATCTGACCTCGTCTCAGAAACTAAGAAGCTCAAAACCGGCGATCCCGAAGATTTTGCTAACTTCATCGGCCCCGTCATCCACGAAGCCAGCTTCAAGAAACTATCCAGCGTCATCGATGCCGCTAAGGACGACGAAGAACTCGAGCTCCTCTGCGGCGGAACGTACGACAACAGCAAAGGCTACTTCATCCACCCCACCATCTACAAGACGACCAACCCCAATCACGACCTCATGCGCCGCGAGCTCTTCGGGCCTATCCTGTGTCTCTACGTCTACGACGACCAAACCTCTTCTTCTTCTTCTTTTTCCTCCACCTCTGGCCCCAGCAACGGCGCACAGTATCCCTCTTCGCCCTCCCCTTCGCCCGCCGATCAAGCCTTCACCTCCGTCTGCGCCACCATCACCGCCGCCACGCCCTACGCCCTCACCGGCGCCGTCTTCGCCCGCTCACGCCTTGCCATCCGCCAAGCCGAGGAGGCGCTGCGCCATGCGGCGGGTAATTTCTACATCAATGGCAAGTGCACGGGCGCGGTGGTCGGGCAGCAGCCGTTTGGAGGGGCGCGCGCGAGCGGGACGAATGACAAGGCGGGCAGTGCAAACCTGCTGGCGCGGTTCGTCAGCATGCGCGCGGTGAAGGAGGATTTCGTTAGCGCGGAGCAGGCGGCGTATCCGAGTAATGAGGTGTAGCTGTGGGAGATAAAGGTTGGATGGGCGGTGGTGGTAGTTGATGGTTGAGAGGGGGTTGCCGAGGGTTGAATGGGGTTCGGTTGCAGATTTGCGACGGATGGGGAAGCATGAAGCATAGTCTTTTGACCTCGCAGGGCATAAATCATCTCTGAGCCAGGTCGGAGCATGGATGTACATGTGAAGTTATAGTGATATTATATGATCGACGAGCGTCGGCATAGTACTTTTACATAGCTGAGCCGGCTTCCCAAGCGATCTCTATCCCTTCTTAACATCGGACGCCTTCACATCATTCCGTTGGCGCACTCTCCGACGCTGCTATGGGCGTCGATTCGGCCTCCGTAGACGATGAATCGGTCATCGCGGTCGACGAGGAACACTGCATGGTTCTTCGAACGCTCCGGTATCGTAAGCGCCTTCAACCTCGGTTAATGGAGATCCCTACAAGGACGAATAATGATATTATAAAGAGATGCGAGCAAGCGAGTAGCTCACGATTGTTGTATCTGCCGATTCTGTTCTTGGGCCGCGGCCAAGCCCTCGGGTGCCTGGCGAAAAAGGACGATTTCGGATTGCTTGAAGTAGCGTCGAGCATCTATAATAGTTGGCACTAAGCGCCAGTCTAATTATTGGGGGACTGAAATTACCTTCATCAATGAGTACCAGACTGAGGTAATATCGTGTCGAGTACTTTTTGTTGACTTCGCGGAAGGTAGGTGTGAGGTCAAATCCTCCCAGAAACAATCGGATCGGGATTGTCTCTCCTCTCGAAGGCGATCCATCCATGATCTCAAACCGCACCAACGTCTCACTCTCGTTGTACTGATTAGGCGCTGCGCCTGTCGTTTCTCTTCGGATAATGGATAGTTCCATATGCTTAATCTTCAACCGGACCAACAAGAAATATATCCTCCCTACAATCACATCTTTGAGATGGTATTTGCTCTTGGAGTACTCAAACTCAATGTGGAGACAGTCCTCAATGCCGACATCCATTTTGATACTACTATTCGTCTCTGGTGGGATCCGGTACGAGTACACCCACAGATCCTTCTCCCGTATAACGTCCGCCATTCGCCGGGCGACAGTCACCCGGACGAAATATCGTAACTTGACGTTGATTCCATTGTAGGATTCGTATTGCTTCTCAACATTCTTGAAATTGAAGGGGAAATTTTGCGGATGTTGGAGTTCGCCTGGCGCTGCCAGCTCCTGGCCAAAGGAGAGAAATTCGTAATGGTTGCCTCGGTCAAAGAACATCTCTGATATCTTCATGAGCGCCAATTGAAACCGTCAAGAGCAAGATCGTATTGGAAAATAGTCGATCTTATTGGGGGTTAACTTACCTATGGTGCCGATGAATTGCACCTTGATTCCCGTGTGCTCTAATCGCTTTCCGTCTTTGGGTCGTATCGTTACGACACCTTTGACCGATTCTCCATCCATGTAAAGCGGCGCCTTTTCCCTGCGGTTCTTGTCCAGTTTGACGTCGACCATTTGCCTGTCATCTCCATCTTCGAGCACAATGTCGATGTCAACCGGAGTGCTGAAAAAATACGCCATGGCCGAATCGAAAACGGGAACCCGCGACTCCAAGGACTCAGTCTTTTAGGTTGTGCAATGTTCAAACTGCAGCATGATATTGTTCAGGCGGCTTGGTGCCTTCCAAAGCCAAGCTAGACTGATGCTGCAGATGCGCATCGGGGACCGTGCTCAGCCCTACGAGAATCGCTACACTTCATCCACTCAAGCTCCGCTCCGATTGCCATAACAACTGACCACGGGTTCTCCTCGGGCCAAATGCCAAGGCTTGTCCAATGACGTGCGAAGGCACTTTCATTTGTGCTTGACATTTGCCTAGCTACTCTGCTTATATCTGTAACTAC
This sequence comes from Bathelium albidoporum, assembly GCA_021031095.1. Classification (NCBI taxonomy): domain Eukaryota; kingdom Fungi; phylum Ascomycota; class Dothideomycetes; order Trypetheliales; family Trypetheliaceae; genus Bathelium; species Bathelium albidoporum. The sequence goes on along the minus strand of JAGFVP010000325.1, from coordinate 17,229 downwards.
TTGTGTATGCATGCTCGACTCAATTCATTCCTCCGTTAACCGTCTAGGGCAATCCTTATTCTGCCATCGTCCATCAGATACGACAGGACATTGATGCAGACGCAGTGACCGCTGTAAATGCACTTTTTCCCACTCCTGAATCCATGACTGGCAAGGTGCATCCAACCCTGGCTGCGATTGTACAATAAGTGATCCAAATCTCGCACTCTGCTGTTCAGGGCTGCGAAGCCAGGCTACCAATGATCCTTTCATCTTTCGTTATCGTAACCCCGCCATGAGAAAATAAGCATAGTGTACTCCGTAGACAAGAAGACCAAAAGAAGGGTGGATGAAGCCGATGAGCCCTAATTAGGGTTACTCTGGCCGGAATTTTTTCTTCAGCTCTCCCCCACTATCTTGTGCGTTTCACCGGATCCGTCATGTACTAGCGCAAAAGATTGACGCTGCAAGGAAGTTGGGCACCTGTAGGTAGCATATGTTCCTTGCTCATTCAGTCGTCTTCTTTTCGCCTGGAACCAGGGAACTCTATCCCTGGCCAGTGGTGAAGCACCACTCCCTCAGTCGGCGAACTTAGTGCCCAACCGATTTGCTTGGGCATAATTGGGGCGGAAGGCATGTCCAATAAGGCGTTCTATCCGGTTAAAACCGATGTATTGTATGCTGCTGCTATCTGAATCGGTATGGTTGAGGCCACCCAAAAATTTTCAATCACAATGGCAGCAAAACCTGTGATAGGTAGCATTGTTTGTTGACGCTAAGTCAGCCTTTCGTCGCTCCTTCCTTTTTTTTGAAAACAGTTTTCGTATCATCTTTGGCAAAACTGCCCTTCGGCGACCTAAACACAAATGGTCTTGTATGAGACAATTTAGCATTGAGGAGTTGTAGGACTTGAATATGGTGGCCAAGGCTAGAATGGAAGCCCAAGTGTCTGCATCTGGTGTCCAGTGCATTTGGGCAGTCTTTGGCCCAGCCGGCTGTGGGAAGAGCACAGTTGCCAAGCATCTCGCCGACCATTTCGCGCTGCCTTACATTGAAGGCGATGAAGTATGATCCTAGTCAACCACCGATCTCTGCCATGATCGAACACTCTCTCTGACCAGTCTCAGTTCCATCCGCCAGCGAATATCGAAAAAATGGCTGCGGGCATCCCGCTCACCGACGCAGACCGTTGGGACTGGCTCATCCTCCTCCGCGAGCAATCCCTCGCCGCCCTCGACCCCACCCGTCCCAACACGAGCACCACCTCCAATCCCACCCCGCTCGCCCCCGCTCCTGGCGTCGTCCTCACGTGCTCCGCGCTCAAGCGCAAATACCGCGACGTCATCCGCATCGCGACATATCGCAATCCCGCCGTGCAGGTGCGCTTTGTGTATCTGAGAGCCGACGAGGAGCTGATACTGGAGCGGGTGCGGGCGCGGCAGGGGCACTTCATGAAGGAGACGATGGTGCGGAGCCAATTCGGGATCTTGGAGGAGCCAGGGGCGGAGGAAGAGGATGTGTTGAGTGTGGATGTGACGGGGACGATGGAGGCGGTGCAGATAAGGGCTGTAGAGGCGGTAAGGAGGGAGATGGAGAAAGGATCGCTAGTGCTGACAGCGTGAGATTTGGAATGCGCACGAATGCCCGAATGTACGCAAATCTCGGGAGTGTTTGTATTTTCATCAAGCGAGGAGTATAGGGGTTCACACTATCAAGCGGGAAACTCTGCTCTAAACCGCGATGGGAGAGTTCGTCACGGGGCTAGATAAACGTCACATCCATGCGCGGTATCTTTTCAGACCAGACTTCTATCCATCTTTGAATGTTGTTGAGGGTTTGGCATATTCAGCACGATAGGCTATGCAGGAAGGAGAGTTCACGATGTTTGATGAAATGAAAAAGCATGAAATTTAGGCTGTAAAAGCCTCTACACGTACTAGTTTCTGTAGCCATGGCTATACTTTTAGTCGCTGCTGCTGTGATGCTTATCGCATGCATCTCATTTGTTCAGCATTTCATGGCTGGGTCCATGAAACAGAGCTCCTTAACGAAAAACCTCTCTAGGTGTTGTCTCCCAGTTGTAACTTTGCCAATGTACCGCGAAACATATCACTGGTAGTTTCCTAGTAAATCTACGACCTCTGCTGTGTTGCCAAGCTTCGTTTTCTTCATCACCAGGTCAATCTGACCGTATTTGACCGGGTGGAATGAATTGACATCGAGTTTACCTTTTAAGCTCAGAAATGTGATAATGCGACGGGTGCGGAGTACCACATCGGAAAATAGGCACGAAACCCTTACCACAGATCTTCCGTCGGGTTGCAAGGTAGTACCCCCTTTCGGATTCATGCGAACTGGATTTGGTGCAAGTTCATTTGTGGCAGGGTCCAAAGGATACGAAGATCCGCATAATGTCAAGCTGGTCATTTTCTAATGGCGGACGGGGGACGGTCCCGGTCTGTGTGGTTGCATCACCATGCGCCAGCCCAAGCTTCGTCCTTTGCCACGGGGTACCAGAACTCATCCATCCTTAGCTAGGTGGGTCGTAGCTAGGTAGAAAGAGGCAGCAGGACGATGCTGCACGGCCATGTCAAAAGAGCACATGGACCTCCACTCTGACACTAGCAGAGCATATGCTTTCTCCAAGACGTTTCGCCTGAAAGCGATTGTCATCGAGCGGCGCGGGCATACTGCGGCCTCATCTCTCGCAAGGTGGAGGATCGCTGATGGATATACTCCGGCGCCGGGACGCCATTGGGCGAACGATAACCGTAATGTTAAGCTGAGGGGCTAAGCGAGCCAAGTCATCTGGGTCGGGATGATCAGTGGCGTTGTGGCCTTGCTCGAATTTGTCATGCCGTCGTCGACGACCGTCTAGGGCGGTCGAATGCAGCGAGTTGCAGCCGACCGGATGCGCTTTGTGCTGTCGCATACCCGCAAAGGGAGCATTGTCGATGGCAATCAGGCAACACGATCAGACACTGCAGATGGCAGCGCCCGAGCGCGATGCGCATCCCAGGGGCCAGTGGTGCTCATGATGAACCCAATGTGGAGCAACCCCCATGCGCGCCATCTGCACGATGGCACCATGGCGCATCTCAATTCGCAGTACGAGTAAGGTACCGCGGCGTGCTGCCGCGTCAGAAAGCGCAGCTCCACGGCCTCACGTACCCTTCGCCCATCTCAGACCGCGATCCGCTCCAGTAACACGCCGCCGAGCTCATCTAGTGCTCGATCGGTACCCGGCGGGGGATCAAAGCCACATCTCAACTCTCCTCCCGATGCTTTTTTCTGCCTTCCCATATATTCCTCGACCGAGGGGGCCGTCTTGCCTCGCCAATGTTGAATGAGCAATGCTGGTCCTAAGCCTGCCACCACGCCTTCTGGATGTTCTGGTACCTGTTGTACCCTCTCCGTGGGTGAGTGCCATCCCGAGAGTCGATCTCCCGTGTGCACTTTGATTGATCGTCGTTGCAGCACGACCAAACCGCCGGTGCTTTCCTATGACCATCCCATCAGTACGTTCTGCCAGCGCGCCTGTCCTTTCCCCCCAACCCCGGGACCGTCACTGACCCGTGAGTGTCCAACAGGAAAGGCCTTCTTCAATTATGGCACATACGCTGCCAGGCACTGGCTCCTCGCCCTCCTCGTACCGGTGGCCGTCGGTGTTGTCCTATGCTATCCGGCGCTCTTCCTCTACTACGACAATCCCGCCCGCGGCACCTCCAATCTTCCGCATCATGTTTGGACCTCCGCCAGGCTACACACGGGAAGCCAGGCTGTCCCACCGGATATTGAGATGCGCCAGATGTGGATCTATGGAAGCTACATGCAGGTCCTAGATCGCGAAATAATTAAAAGAGCTCTGAAGATACAGAATTTCGTGCTGGGCATTGGCGCCCATCGCGATAGCGGCGACTCGGACGACGATGGGTTCGGCGACCCAGCGCTGGATTATGGGAAGCTTAATTTATCTCTCGTGCCGCTTAACCCTAAGGCCGGAGCTCTGACCTGGGGATATCATTCCCCTCTAATGTACTGGAACTGCTCTATGTCCCAGATCGAGAAGGATCAGGATTTTCTTAGCACCATCAATAGACAAGCGCATAAGCAGAGTTTCATGAATCTTACTATGCGGCCTAGCTCCGTGTTTGCCGGCAAGACGTTTGAGAAGAACAACCTTACCGCTGCCGATGCCTTGGTCCTCACAGTTTTCAACGATCCAAAGCTGGGTGTCGGCGAGCAATGGGACAAGCGCATGAAAGAGCTGGCGGACTATTCATCGGACCGATGGTCCTTGTTTCCAGCATCGGGAAAGATCACGCAGAGCAAGCTTTACGACTTTCGATTTCAACCAATGAGCATTAATGACGACTTCGCGCTCGGAGTCGCATACAGCATGATGGCGGTTTACGTCATGGTCATTTTACGGAGAATTCGAGCTGTTAAGAGCACTTTTGGTCTGGTGGTGACTGTTCTTGTACAGGTAACGAATCCACAGGCAAACAGCTAGACTAGTAGGACTTCAACTGATGCCTCGCAGACCGCAGCTTCTATTTGTGCGAGTTTTACACTTTGTGCAATAATGGGCTTTAATCTTTCGCAAATACCTAGGGCTGTGTATCCATTTGTCGTTCTGGTCATTGGACTGGAAAATACGTAAGCAGCCCTTATCTCATCTCTCGGCCGTGTGCTAGCTGTTTCGGTGGGCAAATCAGCTTTCTTGACTAACACAAGATCTGCTAGATTTCGATTAATCAATAATGTTCTTAGCTACCCTCTCGAGATGCCTGTCATTTTTCGAATTGCTAATGCTTTGGGAGATGTTGGCCATTTAACATTGGCCGCAGTCACATTTAACCTTATGTTACTATGGGTACTCTCGCACGTCTTTTCACCTGACGTGGCCTCGTTCTGCGCCTTCGCGGCTGTTGCTTTGGTCATTGACTTTTTGTTTCACTTGACCTTCTTCCTTGCCGTCTTGAGTGTCGATGTGAAACGAATGGAGCTCCAGGATTCGCTGGATCGAGCAAATAAAGCGCAGTTGAGCAGTAGCACGAGGTCTTCACCGGAACGGAATCAACAATTCTGGAGGTATATTTTAGCGCTACGGCCATTTCCTATCAGCACCCGAATATTTGGGTCTGCAGCCATCGTCTCCTTCGTCTCGCTGTTGAATTGGCACTTTTTTGATTGGGAGAGCCAGATGCAGACGCTTAAACAGATGGTAGGCCTCATTCCACGGGAAACGCATGCTGGCACTACAGATGCCCAAATGGCGTTGCCCCAATACGTTGGTCAAACAAGGACGCCGGCAGCTTGGCTTCGAATGCAAGAATATCATACCGCGAAAGAAGTCATCTCTGTGATCAGGCCGAATTCCTACAACTTGCTGGCGAGAGTGTATGACCCACTTATGATCGTCTTGTCTGGTGCAGACCGAAGTGAAGCAGCAGCAGAAAAGCACACTTGGCTGCACAAGGCGCGCGAATTGGTGGACGAGCACATGTTTACTTTCATTACTGTTCTCTTGCTTAGTGTCGGATTCGTTGTCGTGCTCTTGCGCTGCATGCTTTACAACGAATTACCGGAAGTTGAAAATCTGGAAGACGTGGAAGATTCCTTTCTCACGGTCAAGGATTTGCCAAAATCCCATCGGTTGGACATAATCAAGCTTGCTGCTTGTGGCAGAGGTCAGATGGCGTCGGTCGGGTTGGATCGATCTACCTGCATCTGGAGCTTTGACAGCCACACCCTCTCCTTTTCGCACTACTCATTGCCAAGTCCAGAGACCAGTCCATTTTTGTGGCCAATCATTACCTCAGCAGTCGATGATACGGGAACCTTTTTTGCCTTGTATTGTCTTGATGGGGTAATTGCGGTCTGGAGCATTGCCCAGCATCGGTTCATCGGGTTCTCGCAATTGGGCTTGAAGGAGCAACCGTGCCATTTTTCATTCAAGTTACTCCGTGCAGATACACCGTCGAGCTTGCGATTACTCGTTGTCACCACAGATGGTCTACTGACCGAGCTCGACTTTCAAATTCGCCATCAGCAAACTGTGCGCCTCTGCGATACCTTTCTCACGAGTGTAGCCGTCTTTGACAGTGCTAAGAAAACCCCGCTCAGGCTGGTGGCAATCTCGAAAAGTGGATGTATGCACGTGGCGTACCGGCCACAATCCGACTGGATTGTGGAATCGATCTGTCCGTTCGGATCGGACATGTCGCAGCTTGCAGGCCAGATGCGAGTCAGGAGCATCGTGTCCGCTCCAGCAATCAACATACTTGCTGCGAAACGATCTTGCCAAGTTTCGTTGCTGAACCTGGAGTCTGCGGCCGTTGTACATACCTTTCAAATTGGTCAGGCCAAAGCTGGCTCACTTCGCGTACTTCATTCATTGAGACGCAAGTGTCTCAGCTGTGGCGGACCGGCTATATACTCCTTCTCCACTGCGTATACTGAGAGCGAGACAGGCAAGTGTATCATGCATACGTTCACCGCAAGCGACGGACAGAATGCGCCGATTTGCTTGCAGTCAACGCCTCAACACGAGAGAGCTGGGTGCAAAGGCTTCGCACATGCAGTCGAGTCGCTTCACTGGGTTGAAAGTGCTGGAGTGTGGGAGACGTGTGCTGCTCAAGCAATTCTAGGAATTCGCAAGCGCCCACGCGTGCCGCCAAGCATGCCCGAGACGACGGACACAACATCACGGAGTAACAACATACATTCATTAGCGACATTGCGCGCTCGCATCCGGAACAGGGATCGTACGGGCCGACCCAGCTCGCGTGACAACGATGACTGGGAAGCCTATACCCTATCGACGTCGGGTGACTTTTACACCACACCGCTACATGCGTGGTCCACCCCTGCTGACGAGCTCGACCCTCTCCTGGTGGCGAGCGCAGGACCTATCTGCAAACTCGGGGCTCGGTCGGTGGCAGTGGGCTTTGGCAACGGCATCAAAGTGGTCGCACTGGGACATGAGCGATTCGAGGAAGAAACAAATGGCGTTGAGGGGGCTCGGGTGGGTTACATTGGGTCTGTGAACAGACGGCTCAGGCAGAACCGGAAGGCATTGTAAGAGCAGCGCAGGAGCGCGACAGGGCGGGCGTCTAGGGATACCCCAGAGGGACGTCTTTTTCTATGTACGGCACTAGGATGAACAGCACTGTACAGACACTGCATAATTTGAATCATCTGTCTTCCGTCCAAGCTGCTTGCTTGACAGCGTTTGCTACTTGCAGCGGGTGTCGACTAAGCTGCGACGGACAGCACATTAGAGGACGAGACGGGCGTGTGTCAGACATGCGGTGACGGCACCAGGTGAGAGCGGTGGGCAGCTCGGCCGGGATAGCCGCTTAGTCAGGATGTCTATACCGCTTTCGTCATGCGGGCGAGAAATCTCTGGCGGTGGGCGATGGCCATGCATTCTGCCTCTCTTTTTGCCAACCCACCCTCTCCCCCTCCAAACACCAGGCCCCGGGGCGGTCACTCTGCTCCTGACGCTCAGTTGTTTGGGGAACATGGGTCGCAAGCCGAACCCCATCATCAATGAATACTACGAACGCGGCCAGAAGCTCGAGGACGCCAGCAATCGCTACCAGCACACCTGCCGCTCATGCGGCGAAAAGGTCCGCCTGTTCTACAGCTGTAGCTGCAGCTCTGAGCTCTAATCCCACTTGCGCAGTTTCCCAAGGGACGAATCGACACACTGATCAACCACCTCGTCAAGCGATGCCCCTGTCTCAGCGTCCAGCAACGCACCGAAATATCCCTGCGCGCGCACGAAGTGCCCCGGAGTGTGTCGACGCCAACCAAGTCGAGCGACAGCAACCATAATATCACGAGCGACCCATTGCATGACATTGAACATGGCCAAGGCGTCGATCTGGGCTACACGCCTGCTCCCAAACACCAAATGTCAGCGCTTGAGACCCTGGCAGAGGTTTCGCGGCAGCAACATCTACACCTCTCTGGGAGGCCACTTGCTGAGCAGGTGAACGGAGGCGATGGGAGGCAGCTATCCGCGCACGAGTCGGGCATGCAGCAAGCCTTTGCGCCCGAAGACTTCCTTGTCCAGGATCCTCATCAGCAAGGATCAGACACCGATAATGGCGCGTCCAGAAATGGTGAGGATGATTGGGATACCTGGGCTTTTTTCCACGCTCACGCTCTTGCAGTTCGAAATGGGTCAGATATCCCAACTTCGAACGGCTTACAGCCAGCGCATGTGTATGATGAGCCTCCACAGTCAAGCTCACCCAACCCTACCGTTAGTAGCGCCGCTCCTGGGGCTGCGCCGACGGCACCCATCATGCCATCTCCCCTCGAAATCGCAGCTTCCGCGGCACAAAAGCTTCAGGCGCACATGGCCTCGAATTCCAATCTGACGATGGAACCAGAGCCCACTGAGCAAAATGGAGGTATATCAGCTGACAGCGTTGCTGACAAGTTTTTTGGACAACGGCCAAACTGGGCATCCAACATCGACCCCCAACTACAACAAGACGACCAAGCTCAGAACGCTCTCGCAGACCTTCTGCGCAACGGAGTTGCCACGCACCCGCGGCCAATTGCAATGAATCCACACCAACAACAGCTACCATATCCGGAGCTGAACATGACACACACAAGACAGAAGCCAAAGGTGAGGGGAAGATTCTCGGACCACCGACGCAAAGAAGTTCAAGACGTGCGAAAGCGAGGGGCATGCATACGATGTCGAATGCTCAAGAAGCCTTGTTCTGGAGAAGACCCATGCAGCACCTGTGTCAATGTCGAGAGCGCGAGATTATGGAAGTCGCCATGCATTCGGACGCGGATCGCAGAAGAGTTCAATCTGTATTCCACTGGTCTACATGCTGTGCTAGCATTTCACGATGTCAACCGCGCCAAGGCCTTGACAGCTTTTGAGCAGTCGCAAGGTCGTTTCGAGGCTACCCACTTTCCCGACCTTGGCTTTTCATCAACCTACCAAGGCATCCGGAGTCAAAAGTCGGCCCACAGTGAAGTTGACCCTGTGCTACTGGCCGGGTCCGACGTTGCAGCGGACAGGTCAAATCTTGAGATGCTTGACGCTGAAGCCGACGATATTGGTGCGAAGATTGAGCGATACTCGAGAGAATTTGCATCTACGTTCTTTGAACGCGAGCCGTCTGCTTTTATGAAACCTACCTTACTCCTGGCCCAGCGATTAGCGCAAGAGCAAAGTGTATGGTGCTTCGTATCCTTCCAACTGTATCATTGCTAACATAACTAAGGACACGCTTCTACAAAGAGCGCTCGAATTATGGACAAACACGCAGATTCTCACCGACACTGCAGCACCATGGCATTTGTTTCACAATTCAACATCAAACCCGCAGCCCGATCCTGTCCATGTACAGTACGTTTCTCCCGAAAACACATCCGAAGCGTCCTTTTCGTCTTCTCAACCGCTTCTGCCTCATTCGCCCTCGTATCGTCTAATATCATCTCAACTGGCCGCAATGACCGAGAAGCATTGCGCTAGCCTCTGCAAAAGTGCGTTGAACGAGCTCGAAAAACGGCTACTACAGCGACACTACTCTTCACCGTTTTCTACTTTCCTTGCTGCCGTCATTGTACTGGCCTGCATCGAACGCATGGCCGCCCTCTTTAAGGGGTGGGAAGATCCTAGCGCCTCTCTACAACCCGACTCCGCCATCACACACGAAATGGACCCAAATATGATGCACGATACCCCCATGAAAAATGGCCCATTACCCGAAAGTCTTGAACACATTCCTCAATCCGACCGTGAAATAGCGCAGCAGCTCCTCGCCGCCTCCGCGAATCCTCCTCTTCCATCGACTCCGCTTTCAGCGCCAAGATCCCAACCACCCATGACTCCGACCAACGGCATCACTCCGGGCAACCCCGACACCGAAATGACCAACGGCACCCTGGAAACCCCGACCTCGCAATCCCACCTTTCCCCCTCCTCCCCTTTCCAGCCATCCCCGTCTCAACATCCCCTTCCACCCGACTCGATCCACCTCACGACCTCTCACTCCGCCGCTCTCCCCCGCTACCCGCTCGACCGGCCCCCGAACTTCTACGTCCACCAAGCCGAACGCTTCGCCGACATTCTCTACATGCTCCTCAAGATGCGCGGCCTGCCGCCTAAGACGCGGCCTGAGCCCGTCACCACCCCTCCGGCAGCGCCGTCTCCCTCAGCAGCCGCTACGACAGCGGCGATGATGATGACGACGACGCCACCATCCCGAAGGAAGCTGGTCCCGGTCGAGGCGCCGACGCAGCAGCAGCAGCAGCAGGTGCTGGGCGAGGCGGAGGGCAGGCGGGTGAGTGGGGGTGGAGATGGGTTGGTGCGGGAGTGGTTGGAGAGTTTGGGCGAGGGGATGGAGGGTGGGGATACGCCGCCGGGAAGTGGGGTGAGTGCGGAGTGGCTTAGGGCGCGGGCGGAGGCGGAGTGGCGGGAGGGGGACGCGAGGTGCTGGGAGGGGAAGTGGGTGGCGAGGCTGTTGCTGGGTGGTTGAGCGGTTCTTGTTGCGCAAGATCCGTCGTCTGGCTGAGGCGGGTTTTTGGATGATGGCTGAATGATTGAGAGGAGCATTTATTGGCGTGAGTGTTGGATGGCTATTTACAAGAGCAAAAGCGCTGGGTTGGTGTCATGCGCATATGTTATGGAACACGAGATGGAATAGGGTGATCATGATTGGTATGCTGCTAGATACCATATGCATGATAGAACTCGGTTAGCATTTGCTGCTTTTAAAGAGTGATGCTACGTGCTATGTATAGCGCGCATTGCATCTTGACTTGGTGCGGTATCAACTTGCACATGAATGTCACTACTTCGGAGACACACTGGCTTCTAGGACTGTAGAGGGTATGTCTCAGACATAGTCGCTTTCAGCTTGGATAGGATTTGGTGTATCACGATGGTAACCTGCGAATGTTGGACAGTGAAGGGATTTTGCTAGATGCCTCAATACCTCGCCCTAGCTACGAGTTGATTCAAGTACATCAATGAAGCCATACTGGCAAATGCACATTCCCACAAGCGCCTTTGGAACCCTTCCATTTCCCCACCATCGCATCATCCACGCTCATGCCTATTCGCACGCATTAGCCTCTATTTCGTTCATCCCAATTCAAGGCCCAACCACCCCTCCGCTTCAAAGAAAATACCTCAACATACCTTCACAGCGTACGTCCGCTTGGGAAAATGAATTTGCCGTTTCCGCTGCTTATCCGTCACCCGGCTCGCCTCTTCCTTGGTCAGGCGTCGGCGGATGGCGCGTGTCTGCTTCGACCGCAGGTCAAGTGGCAGGTACTTCTTTTTCTGGTAATAAAGCCTCAGTTGGTGCCGTTGATTCGCATTGATGATAGTTAGGACGCGGGCGATTGATTTGCGGACGTCGTGACTAGTGCGCGAGCATAGTATGTTAGTTTGTGGGAGGTGCATGGTTAAGGCGTTTTTGAAGGATTGGAATGTATGAGTTCTATCTGAGAGGGGGGTCCGTTTGGAAAGCCGTCGGGAAAGATTTACATTTGATTAAGCTTGGAAGAAGCACCGCCAGCAATCTTCTGGGTGCGTAGGGTAACGAGGTTGCCTTTCAGCCGATCAAGTTCCGACTTCAGTTCTTCCTTATTTTTGCCCCAAAGCTGGGCAGCTTTCACGCGGTTCTCGGAGGGCGCCTACGATACTGTTAGCACTTTCGGTTATTTGAGCATGTAGCTAGAGAGCTGACCATTGTGGATGCTGTGGAATGGTGGCGTTGATATTGACTTGATGTCTTTTGGATTCGCGACGCTTCAATTTTGGTCGGTGTGCGGGCGGAGGATTGAGGATCATGCCGAGGTTGAGCCGAAACAAACCAACGATTGGTGGCTTACCCGCGCGGTTAGACATGACGAAGTCCCGTAACGTAAAGGGTTGGGTGACGCCTGCTTGGCAAGAACCATTCCAGTGACATGGCTTCGTCTGGAGGAGGATGGGCGCAACTGCGCCAGCAAGCAAGATCTCTCGAAACTCAAGCAAGTTCAATCCCTTGTGCAACTCGGAAAACGTGTACTAATGCTTGTCCCTACAGACAGAGACCTTGTTCCACACCTATTCCCAATATGCCTCCATGACCAAGGTCCCCCCAAAACCCACCGAAGAAGAACAAAGAACCGAAACCCAACTCAACGAAATCCTCGAAAAGGTAGTCCATCTCTCCCCCTACCCTACCAAGAACCAGCCTCCCAAAACATCCCCAACCCAACTAACCTTCCCCCTCCCCAGCGCGAAACCCTCCTCGCCCAACTTGCGCGCCTCCTCGACTCCGAAAGTGCCCTCACCGCCTCCGCGCTCAAACACAGTAACCTCTCCCGCCACCGTGAAATCCTCGCCGACCACCGGCGCGAGCTCAGCCGACTACGCAACCAGCTCAGCGAGGGGCGCGCTCGCGCCAACTTGCTGTCCTCAGTGCGCTCCGACATCGACAGCTACCGCGCGCGGCAGCGGTCGCCGAACCGTGGCGCTGCTGATTCGGCTGACGCTGAGGAGGCGGACTACATGCTGGACGAGCGGCGGCGGATCGAGGGCAGCCACAGCGTGGCGGACCAGGTGCTGAGCCAGGCGTATGCGGTGCAGGAGAGCTTTCGCGTGGACCGTGAGGTGCTAGGGAGTGTTCAGAGAAGGATTGTGACGGCGGCGAGCCAGGTGCCGGGGATTAATGGGTTGATTGGACGGATTGGGGCGAAGAAGAGGAGGGATGGGATTATACTGGCGGGGTTTATTGCGCTGTGTTTTTTGGCGCTGTTGTATTTTAGGTAGCATTGTGGAGAAGGCCGGAGCTTTGGATGGAAGATAAATTTATATTGGGGGGTTTAATCGTGCATTTATCTGGGAAAGGATGGGACGCGTTGAGGGAGTTTTTGACATGATGCAGCGAATTAAAGATGTATGATAGAGATCTCAGACACGAATCATGATGCGTGTTGTTACAGATTAGCAGCTGCTGCCTGCTTTTCAGGCTCTCCGCTTTGGTTCAGTACCGACTCGCCGGAAGTGGTGTTGCTGACTTTGTCCAGTTACGTCTTTTCTCTATCCTCCTCTTTGCCCAATCTCGCCTCGTGTATGAGCTTCCGCAGTCCCTTAACCATCCCTTCTCGTTCCTCTGGCAGACTCAATCCGCTACCCGCCCATCGTATCCTACATTCCCTGTCCAACAGATACACATACCCGACTTTACTATTTAAGAACCCTATAGACTCTCTCAGTTCGTCCGTAATTCCCTGCCTCACAACAAAGTACTTCCCATGATCCTTCGAATCCATCTGCCTCCGCAAACGATAAAAAAAGGGCCTCAAAATCCAATACTTCACTATTGACTCCTCCACATTCACATCCACCCTTTGCGCCATATCCCCGCACTCGTCCAACACTTGCCCAATCTCCACATTCGCCTCCCGGCCCCAGAAGCTCTCCACCTGCCGATACGCCCATTCGCTACTATACACCCCCACCACGCTCACCCGGCCCCTCAACACCTCCGTCGTATCTTTCCCAACCCCAGACCCAGACCCAGACCCAGACCCCGACCCCGCGCGCCGCCGCACCGCCAGCGTCTCGCCCACCAGATTCGGAAACCACAGCGCGGCATCCGCACGAAACAGACGCGTGTTCGCGACGAACGTCTTGCCCTCGCCGGCCTGGCCCAGCCGGGTCCAGTCGCGGAAGTAGGGCTTGCGGAACAGGGCGTCCTGCAGCTGGCGGCGGCGGGCGCGGTTCTGCTCGCGGTTCAGCGAGTCGGCGTAGCGCTCGCGCCAGGGGCGGCGGTCGAGCCCGGAGTTCTCGCCGGGGGAAGGGGGGAAGGGGAGGCCTATGGGTCGGCCGAGGGGAGCGAGCGTCGTTGGCGGGGATGAAGATGATGGGGAGGTGGAGGTGGAGGTGGATGATGTGGATGATGAGGATGCATTTGCGGCGCCGGGGGGAGAGGGTCGGGGTTTGGATGGTGGACTGCGGTATTCGAGGGGTTGGGCGATGGGTCGTCGCGAGGGTTTGGAGGAGGAGGACGTATTAGAGTTTGTCGCGTAGAGCTGGGAAGAGGAGGATGCAAGGAATCGGAGCTGGCAGTGGATGCAGGCTGAGCGTTGTCGAAGTGCGGAGAGGCGAAGGAGAGCGATGGTGCCAGGATTGGACATGTTCACGCATATGTAATTGTTGCGCGTGTAGAGTTTTGATTGCGGCAAAGGCGGTTTGTACGAAGCTCCCGAGCGTGCGGGTCTAGGGCTGCTTATGCTGTAGATCGGTGCAGGGGATCTTTAGGCACGCCTTGAGGCGCTTTCCTCAACAACTCGCTACTCGCAACGAATCGTGGAATCATGCGGTTCTCGCATATAAGACCGAGTCTGGACGGCATAGTGGTCTGCACACAGTGACCTGATTCTACGAGTCAGGTCGACAAACCATGCGCGGGCCGAGTATCGCGCCCCACATCGCTCCGTGTCACGGTGAGCGGTGCCGTCGATAGCAGAGAAGGGAAGTAGTGAGTGCTGAAAATTCAAATATTCGCTCTGTGTAACTCGCTCGAAATTCAAATACTTCTTCTTCCGCCAAGTTTCCAGTTTCATTTCTGAAAAATCCATCCATTTCAACATGGCTGATCAACAGGGTCTCGACCATACCAAATGGACTTTTACTCTCAATACCGGTGCCAAGATGCCGGCTGTTGGCCTTGGCACTTGGCAGTCAAAGCCTAACGAAGTTCGTGAGGCTGTCAAGGCTGCTCTCAAGGCGGGCTACCGTCACATTGACACCGCTCTCGCCTATGGCAATGAAAACGAGGTCGGCTTGGGCATCAAAGACTCTGGCGTGCCTCGCGACCAAATCTGGGTCACAACCAAGCTCGACAACACTTGGCATCATATTGTCGAGCATGGTATCACGAGCTCCTTGAAGAGCTTGCAGCTGGACTACGTGGATTTGTACCTCATGCATTGGCCGTCCTCCACCGATCCAAGTGACAAGAAGAAGCATCTTCCGGACTGGAACTTTATCAAGACATGGCAGGAGATGCAGAAGCTACCTGCCTCTGGCCGCGTCAAAAACATTGGCGTCTCCAACTTTGCCATCCCAAACCTGGAGAAGCTCCTTAACGACCCGAGCTGCAAGATTGTCCCTGCCGTCAATCAAATTGAGCTTCACCCCAATTGTCCTTCGCCAAAGCTGCTTGAGTACAACAAGTCCAAGGGCATTCACTGCACCGCTTACTCTTGCCTCGGGTCAACTGACTCCCCCCTCTACAAGGACCGGACTCTGCTCAAGCTCGCCGAAGCCAAGGGCAAGACACCGCAGCAGTGCATGTAAGTATACATTAATGCTCAACCTTCCTCGACCATACTGATCTGATCTAATAGGCTTGTGTGGGGCCTGCAGCGTGGCACCAGCGTGATCCCTAAGTCTGTCACTGCGTCGCGCATAGAGAAGAATTTTGAGCTCGACGGATGGGAGCTCAGCAGGGAGGAGATGACGCAGCTTGACAATCTCCCTGGCCGCTTCAAAGTATGCGATGATGCATGGTTGCCAGTCAAGGTATTCTTTGGGGAAGGGGGCATCGAGGCTTGATTAGCCGAGTTCTCTTACATTGGAACTAATCCAAGTTTGCTTTCAAGCCTGAGCTTCAGGGTCCGGTAGTGTCTGATGACTAAGCAAATCTGATCTCGTGATCTTATGAATAGTCCCGCGTAGGGCTGACCATTGTGACAATATAAATCCCGTTAGACCACAGCCCATATACATTAATACCTTCGAGCTTCATAAGCTTGACTTGACACTGGCAGAGTATACACACTGCTAAATTATATGTCTGCCATGTTGAGCAGCTAACCTACAATTTGCTATGGCTGTGCCGTGCACCTCAAGCAGTGAGCTCGGTGTCGGTTCTCGGCAGTAGAAGTTGGGCAGCAGCAGAATATTGTGTACATTATCACACTCAAATCTGATTCGAGACAGCAGATACTTTTTTCTATAAGAGATTGGTCTTGCCAGGCCAAGGCTGCTGATCCACCTCAGCTTCCATGGTATCATGTGCATCTTACGAATAAAGTTAGCCAACACGACATGTGGCGCAGTCTGCTTCGAAATCTCCACGTCAGCCATTCAATATGACCGGCGCGCATCTGGCCAGCGCCTGCAAATCGTACAAAGCACTTGGAAAAAAATGTCTTGAGAGCACTGCGATGGTAGATTGGCTGTACTGGGGGTGGCACACATGTCGATGCTCAGCCTCTAGATAAATGGGCGCCTTCCGGCTTCAATCGAAAAGACAAAGACGGCTGAGTAAGAAAATCCAATGAATAGTTTCTCCATTGTCAAATAGCCTTTTACCATCTCATTCTTCGTCCTCTCCATGTTCCTATTTTTCCTTTCATCTAAATCACTGTTGTTACCAAAATGCATTTCGTCCAGTGCCTTGGACGACCCTCGCTTCGACTTACCTTCTCATACCTTCTGGATTGGACTGTCATCCTGTAAGCTCATGAGACCTTATTCACTCTACCTTTTTCGACGGTCTGAGAAATACTAACATCGATCTAGCGTAGCAGCCGGTATCGGTACTGCCTTCAACTCCATCGAACCTTACAAGCGCCCCTTCTCGCTTCTCGACCTCAACCTCGCTTTCCCTTTCGCGCCCTCCACCGTCTCCGGCGCCACCCTCGTCCTTGTCGCTGTCCTTGCTCCCGCCTTACTCATCCTCCTCTTCACCCTCCTCCTTGTCCCCGGTCCCGCCGTAACCCGCCACCGCCTGTCCCGCGCCCAGATCTGGCGCCGCAAGCTCTGGGAATGGCATGCTGGCTGGCTGGGCCTGGGGCTCTCCCTCGCGACCGCGTATTTCCTTACGCAGGCGATGAAGAACCTGTTTGGTGTGCCCCGGCCGCATATGCTCGCTGTATGCCAGCCGGATCTATCGAATGTAGAGGAGCATGCCGTTGGCGGCTTCGGCCAGGACCTCTCCGCCCGCTGGACGCTTGTGTCTGCCTCCATTTGCCAAACGACCGATGTAGGCCAGCTGCGCGATAGCTTCCGTAGCTTCCCCTCGGGCCACGCGAGCACGAGCTGGGCGGGCCTGGGTTACCTCAGTCTCTGGCTCGCTGCCAAATGTGGCGTCCGCCTCCCGGCGCTGCTGCCCCCCTCCCCCACCTCCTCATCCCGCCGTTCTCTCCCGCCTACATTCCCGTCCCACTTCTCCTCCGACGCCACGCTCCCCGTGC
>JAGFVP010000324.1:0-30993 GCA_021031095.1 Bathelium albidoporum | reverse complement strand
GGGTGGGTGGGGCGGAGGACATGTCGGAAAGTTTGCTCCTGGAGAGATCAAGAGAAGTAAGAGAGGATCAGGTAGAGGATAGTCTGGAGTTTTGGTAGTGTCGCGCCATGTTCGCGCAGATTTTGCAGATGCTGTGAGTAATGTGTCAAACTTTCTAATGCAGGGAAGCTTGGAGTGGGTTCCGCCCCGCTTCCCGCCTCATTTGTTATCTCACCGACCATTCGTTACTACTTGTAGATCTGTGGACACGATGGCCGAGTTACAAGCTAGGTACGACAATCGGCATAGTCATGATGCTAATACGCTTAGAATACGGAATGATTGAGCCGTGTACAGAGGTAGTCAAGTCAATGTTACAGTACCGTCCCATTTTTGAGGTGCAAATATCTCAAAAACCGCACACCAACATATTCTGAATCTCAGCCGATCGTCAAGAAAGCCATCCACCACGGAGAACAGGTTGAGCTCCTCTGGCTGCTGACGTTCCAGATCTATGAGAAAGCGCTGTTATCAGAAAGTCAACCACCTCTTGACTGATGGACAACCATATTTCTTTTGTCACCGCCCGATGTCCCTGCAACCGCTAGTCCCTGCAATTACTTGCTGCTGGAGATCGCCACCTCATTCTTGTCTATAATGATGCTTGGAAAGATCGGCGCAGGTTGTCGTTAAGGTAGATATAGTAGGACTCAAACCTCCAACGTCCCCAAGGAAATTGGAATTTGCTAGTCTAAAATGGGTTAGAGTGGCTTGAAAGCCATGGCTGCGTACATCACAGGCACCTCCTGCTGTCGGGCAATTGCGTGTGTTAACGAGCCCCTGCCAAACGGGCATAAGAGGCTCGCTCCCCTTCCTTCGCCATGTCTTCCTCTACCAAACCACCCGGCATGAAGCTTAAAATTAATACTGGCGCTTCCGCAGCGGCAGCACCCCCAACACCCGACCCAAATCCTACTCCATCACTCAAGCTCAAGCTTAAGAAACCTACTGCTCCAGCTCCATCTGACGACGCTGCTGCTGCTGTTGCCACCTCTTCGACCACAGCGCCAACATCGATACCAGAGAAGAAGAAGCGCAAGTATACTCGAAAAGACCCCAATGCAGCTCCAGCATCGACCGGCAAAGGTTCAAGGAAACGAGCAAGGGATGGCGACGATGACTCCCCTGTCGCAAAACGAGTCGCCAAAGGTTCAGCATCTGCGGCCTCTACCATCAACCTCAATGGAAACGCTGTACCTCCTGCTCTCACCTCTCGACCTTCGCTCCCCAAAATCAAGATCAAAGCAAAGCAAGAACCCGCCAAACCTGCCATCACGCCGCGAGTGCGAGTCAAGCACAGTGGCCAACCACCTCCACGCCCGCCCGGTGTCGGCTATGATAGCGAAGCATCTGATGTAGAGGTCGACCCCGCCATCGAATCCCAATTCATCCTCCGTATGGCTCCCGGCGAAGACTGCGACTACCTCCGCAAAGCGATCGAGGAGAAAAAGCTCGGTCTCAAACTTAGCGAAGGTGGCGCTGACGTTGCCCTCCGCTTCCTCGACCGCGAGGGCCGCCGGTCCATCGTCACCATCCGCGGCAAGCACTATGCGGCAAGTATGGTGGATCTGCCGTGCGTGATCGAGAGCATGAAGAGCTGGGACCGGCGCGGGTGGTGGAAGAGTGCGGATCTGTGCCAGATGCTGCTGGTGTTGGGCCCGGTGACGAACGAGGAGGCGGCAAAGACGGTGGCATTGCCGAGGGAGGTGGATCAAACGACGTGGCAGTATGCGCATGGGCTGACGCCGCCGATGCATTGGGTGCGGAAACGAAGGTTTAGAAAACGGGTTAGTTACCGTACCATCGAGGCAGTGGAAGATGAGGTTGAGCGACTACTGGAAAAGGACAAGAATGCGACGCTGAATGGCGGGAGGTCGGAGTACAATTGGCTGGATCTGAACGCCGGGCGAGATTCGAGTGAATCAGAACAGAGTGATGCGGAAGGGGAGAATTACTACGAGGGCGAGCAGGATCAGCCCGAGGGCAACGACTATTTTGGTGAGGGTGGTGACCACGACCTCGCTGAGCTTGAGGCAGAGATGGAGGATGCTCTTGGCAATGATGATGATCAGCCTACCGATCCAGATCACCCCATCCCATCGACGGACATGGCTGCAACGCCCAGCTCAGCAGAACCGAATGGCCAAGCAGCAACGCAGGAGGCCTCTGAGGCAGACGATACGGGCGACGATGATGACGAGTCAGACGGTAACGATGGTGGCAACGAGATGGATGAAGAAGAGCTGGCCAAACAACAAGAAGCAGACCAGCGACGTGAGGAGATTGCAGACCTCGAGCGCGAAGTACAAAATGCCATTGCCCAGATGAATGCGCAAACGAATCCGCTGTTGAAGCAGCGCTTGCGGACCAAGGTGGAGACACTGCAAAACGATTTGAATCTCAAGAGAGGTATGGCTGGAGAGGAATCTGATTCATGATGCGATTGTCGCGATGGAGATGCCCTGTCTCGGACAAACTCAATGTCCCTGTGGATTGTTAAACTTCTATCTTTCTAAACGCGAAGCAGGCAGCACAAGTATGCATTGCTAACTGGCAGGTAGTTGACTCTCATGCTGGAAGCTACCTAGTATGTGCTCGATTGGATGTGAGAACCCTTAGAAGGGTAGAGCCCAGATCAAAATAAACATGATACTTGCTCCAATTTAGAAGCTTTCCGTATGCTCGTGCTTGAGGGCACTCGGCAATAGATTACTGTGTAGAAATGCGAACAGGCAATTGGAAATGACGGAGAGTAATGTAGACTTGCGGGAAGTATATTGATATTCAAGCTCTGATGGTTACCGGCGTCATCTGTGCCGAACCGCATTCAAGCTTGCAAAGCACAAAATCCCGAAATCGCTACCGGATTTGATGTTGCAGCCATTGAAGCAAGATGAAGAGGAAAGCTGCAACTGGCCACATTGAGACCACTAAAGGTGTCACCAAAAAGCGATTTGCCCGTTCCCAAAATGTGGCAGAGCACTTTCGGACCGGCCTTTTTGAAGAGAAACAGTTACAGCAGTATGAGAGCGAGTACTCGTCATCTGAGCCGTAAGACCCAGCCAGACTCCTCTCAGTATTGTACAGTCGTATTGAATGTCTCGCCAGCTACAAACATGGGGTCATTCCGTCCTTGATCAACCCGTCTCTGCTCCGGTCCGTCCGTGACGAAATTCGCACTCATCTTTCCTTTACCCCAAAAGAAACCGACATCTACCGCCTCCACCAATCCGGCGATCTGGCCAACCTTTCCGGACTTGATGCCTCTTCTCTTGCGCGCCTGCCCTCGTTGCTGACCCTTCGCGACGCACTATACTCGCCCGACTTCCGCTCATGGATTGCTCGGGTTGCGGATTCGGGGCCATTGAGTGGGCAGAAGACGGACATGGCGATCAACGTGTACACGCCCGGTGATCATTTGCTGTGTCACGATGATGTGATTGGAACGCGGCGACTGAGCTATATCCTGTATTTGACGGATCCAGACAAACCGTGGAAGGCTGAATGGGGAGGCGCGCTGAGGCTCTACCCTTTGGAAACTCGGAAACGGTCTCGGGTTGACCATGATATCACTGATGCGGACGAAGAGGTCAAAGTCCCAAGCCCCGAGTGGAGTAAGAGCATACCACCAGAATTCAATCAACTGTCCTTCTTTGCCGTTCAGCCTGGAGAAAGCTTCCATGATGTGGAAGAAGTTTATCACAGACCTGCAAATTCCTCGGAAGAGGATGATGGAGGCCGGGTCAGGATGGCAATCAGTGGCTGGTATCACATACCGCAATCTGGAGAGGACGGTTACGAGGAAGGATTAGAAAAGAAGCTTACCGAAAAGAGCTCACTGGCTCAATTACAGGGAAACGTAGACGAATTCGATGAACCCCAAACTCAATGGAACGACTACTTTAATGCAGATGGCGAGGAGATACCAGAAGTCGAGACAGACGAAGACCTGTCGGAATCTGAGCTGGACTACCTCTTGCAGTTTATGAACCCAAAATACCTAACCCCAGATACCGTGGAGCAGCTGAAGGAGATGTTTGTGGACGACCCATCATTAAGACTGGCGGACTTTCTCTCCACTGCTTATTCTCACAACCTCCGAGAATACCTCTCTGAAATAGACTCGAGGCCATGGCAACCTGATCAGAAACCCACACCCAACCTCGGCTTCCGCCTAGCCCGGCCTCCCCACAAGCATCGTTTCCTTTACCTGAAGTCTCACCCATCTCAGGTCTCTTCCTCGTCCTCCCCTCTGCTCCACCTCCTCAACGACCTCTTTGCTTCCCTTCCCTTCCGCAAATGGCTCGCACTCGCCACTGGCCTTGTCCTTAGCCGCAGCAACCTTACTGCCCGCCGCTTCCGCCACGGAACTGACTATACGCTCGCTACAACCTACCACTCTGCCCAACCGCTGCTTGAGTTTACGTTCGGTATGACGCCGAGCGGCGGGTGGGAAGAGGCAGCTGAGGCAGAGCATGGAGACGACGATGGTGATGATGCTGAAGGTGATGACGCCGAAGCGGATGAGGGTAGGAAGCAGCAGCGGAATGAAGAGGTGGTCAACAATGGCGATTCCGCGGACGAGGTTCCAGCTGAAAGTTCTGGAGCCGTGTCTCAACAACGAAACGGCGCACAATCCCGCGTCAAGAAACCGCGAAGCAAGCCGACGGCGGCCAGCAGCAATACGGCGCCCCATATCGACGTCGGCGGCCATGAAGTCTACATGGCCGCCGACGAGGGCGCCTCCGCGTCTGCCGATCCTGCCCAGTACCGCTCGGCGACTGTCACGGGCGAAGAGGATGATGGCGACGACGGCGTATTGTTCACGGCGCCAGCCGGGTTCAACACGCTCAGTGTCGTGCTCAGGGATGAGGGAGTTTTACGTTTTGTCAAGTACGTAAGTCGGGCGGCGAAGGGGGATCGATGGGATATGGTAGGAGAGTTTGAGGTGTTGGGGGTGGGCGCGGGGGAGGGAAATGAGGATAGTGAGGAAAGTGAGGATAGTGATGGTAGTGAGGATAGTGATGATAGTGATGAAAGTGATGAAAGTGATGAATGATGGGAAAACAAAATGAGAGGTATTTGAGATACGACGAGGCACGATCAGCCGAAGAATTGGTCTGGTCTGTTCAGAGACGAGCAGCACAACAGCTGCGTGAAGAACTTAAGTACGTGCCGTGCCTCCTTACTTAGAAGGTAGGAGGTAGATGGATGGTAGTCATGCCTTCGTGCCTGCTAAGTTGGGAAGCAACAATATAATGGGACTTTGAATGTCGGGCGGTCTTGAGTTTTCATTTCATCCATCTTCATCCATGGCAGCTTGAGGCCAGACAAACCAGAACCTACTTAGCATTCAATTGATTTTTTGGGATATGTGGTTGCTGGTGTAGTTAGTGGTGGCTGTTGCCTTATACGGCTAGTGCGGGCATCATTACACAGTCAGGTTCTCACTTCTCTACACAGCAATCAATGAGATTACAGCTCAGCTCATACCAAGCAACAAGACTAAGTGCTCCTCAATCCTCTTTATCTGTCGGCATGGATCGTTCCAAGCGCGTGCACGAAGAAGCTGCGGAAGAACAGCTGCAGACGCGCCTCCAGCAACGAAAAAGGGAAGGCATCGCGGATCCAAATCAAAGCGGCGTAGACTTTGACTCCAGAAACAGGAGGAATCAGAAGCTGCGGCCTCCCCTAACTTGCTGCAGTCATTAACGAGGGCTTCCGCGTTCCCTCATTAGTTGGGTATCCCCTGCCCAGAATTGTGCCGAAGGGGAGCGCCGAGATATGTGGACGCTGGTGGCCTGCGGGCACGGTGTTGAGCGCAAGTTGTGGCGCGATCAGAATGAGCAAGGAAGTATTTGGGGAGGATGCGGAGAGCTGGAAAAGTGGTTGGTGGAGAGGGAGAGAGCAGCAAAAATGCGGGATGAGGTTTGTGCATTCGGAGTGGGACAGAGGGCGTGTTTGGAGCAAAATATAAGTATACTCCGTGAATTTTTTGGTGTGTGAGCACAGGCAAAGTATCGACTTGCTCTACAGTAAGATAGAAATGCTCGCTGATCCACGAAAAATAGATTGCGAGATGCGAAATGACGAAGCTGATTCCTCAGTTTCTGCGCGAATTCTCTATCGAAGCAGCAAGTACATGGCAATCCGTAGATCGATGGTTTAACCAACCGAAGGACATTTGCATCAGGGTGACGAGGAGAAACAGAACATAGAACTCCTTTCCCACCAGATTACAGTCTTGCCGAACTAAAATGGAGATAGACCATTGGGCAGCATTCTCCAAGGATGCTATGTATATGTTAAGCCTTCATTTACTACAGAGGAATGTCGAATTGTACTACTCGTAGCTACCTCCAGGTACGGCGGCAGGCTATATCACAGCTGATATGCGTGAAATCCCTCTTTCAAAGCCCTAGATCGAGGAAGTCAGTTCTGGTGTCCGTTTTCAGGCCTCCCTATGTGATCTGGTTGAAGGGGACTTTGCTGTGATTTTGGCCTCTGCGATGGGTGGTTGGGACGTTGAAGAATGTGTTATTAGGTGCATGTCAATTTTGGCCGGATTGTCCATCAAAGCACCTGATGGATTAGAAAAGGCAAAGAAGTCAAGGTAGGCTAGGAAGAACGCCTGAGAAAGGCGATCACATCCTAACTTTTTGGCGACAGCACCAGTGCGAACAAGTCTGTGGTTACCTTAAGCAGGAAGCTGTGCTTGCGCCCTCCACCAGCACGAAACGTGTCAATGACACGAATTGGCAAGAAATGGTGGGGTGCGCTGAGTTGTTGCTCATTGAATGTTTAACGCTGATAGAGAGATATGAGTTGGATGTGATCGTCCAACTTCCCTATAGCCCGACCCTGCTTAGAACGAAGACCAGCTCGGGAGACAAGTTGTATCGTTGGAGCTGAAGTAGTCAGCGACGGCGAGGGGCGTCAAAAATCCAATTCGCTCCCCTCTAGATAGAGGAGCTGCTAATCGCAAGAGCAAGAGCAAAAGCAAGAGCAAGGAAACTGCGGGTGATGGCACAGGTATCTTCAAGCATGGGAAACAAAGTCATACTACCTGAAGACCGAAGTCATTGATCAATCGGGAAGGGCCTGAGATGTGCAATCCGAGACCCACGACCCAACAAGTGCTTGATGCGCTATTCCGGAACGTGCTGAAACGTCACAATTGGCAAGTCTTAAGGTAGGTCCCCGCCATTAATGAGCTAACTCCATATTTCATGGTATTTCAAAGCGAACATGCAACCCAGATAGACCCTCTGAGGAGCGTGATAGTCGACTCGACGGCAGAACATTCAATTCAGGATGACGAAGAGCTCCAAAATGTGAAGAAAGCCTGCCACCTATGGTTGTAAAAAGGAGGCAGCATTGTGAACAAGATTGATGTCCAGGGCTGGATTTATCCCACATCACCATATGAATCATACCCACGATACGCAGACTGATACGTTGATCATGACCGCACGCTATGCTCTTAGAATGACACTTCAGCCATCTCCGCTATTCCAAATAGCCGTACTCCACTGGCACCATTTACTGCAAGAAAATTTCATCATGGATGTCTGCTTCCGATCAAAGCTTGACTACACGAATGTATGCAAGCAACGCCGGAGAGTCTGATTCGTGGACAGATCCCCTATCTTGTGGCGCTCCGATAGTTCCAGCATCGTACCCAGGCGCGGCAGCAGGCCCACGTGCTGACTTTCGCACATCAAACCTTGCAAAGATCGGAAGCTCCTGGCCATGCTAGCAAGTGCTAGTGTATGCAAGGATTGAAAGATCACCAATAGAGGCGGGCTTGAACCCAAATTAAATGTTGGTAACTTGGTATTGCATCGCAAATCTCTTTGACCTTTTCAAAGTCTTTCCGTATCGTAACGCCGACCTACAAGAATAGAAACCAACAAGTACCAAGCATATGTGACGTGGTCATGTTCGCTCGGGATCGGCAGAATCGGCATCGACCAAGAATACATAGAAGCCATCGGTCATCAATCCCTTCTGATAGGAGAATCTGAACATTACGGAGGCCAGGATTGAGGCAGATAGACAGCCATACTGTGATGGTGATAGAAGTGCAAAATCAATGTCCAAAACGGACATGGGACAGCCCACATCCAAATCATAGCTGTTGACTCTACTATTTCAAATCATGGATTGTGCCTACGTCAACCTAGGTAGGCCTCGTAGTAAAAACGTTGAGGCAAAGCACAGATTCAACTTGGGGACCTCTTGTCAAATTGGTAGCCGCTGACCTAGCTGTATCAAGTCTTGGATCGTAATACAGATCCACAACCTAGTTGCGGCCACCCCAGGTGTTGCATGGCTTATTTGATTTGCAATCAACATGATACAAAAGTGACTGGGTTCAAAGGTATCGTAAGCAATGTACATACATGGATAAGAGAGAGTGCTCCATTTGTATAAAGCCTCAACATTGATGTCAACAGACCGCAATGATTTTTGTAGAGTTCCGCGAGGACGGTAGCTTGGAGCTCGCGCTTACATTCACTTTTTCCCTAAGCTGACTCTTCTTCCGACACCTTCTTCTCATTGACCCCAAACCCGTTCCCGTTTCCACCGTGCGTGCGTTCGAAGTAATTGCTCACATGGCTCGAATACTCATCATCCTCCATTTCCTCCTGATCCTTCTCCTCAGCCTTACGAGACTGACGGCCTACCCACTCATCACGAAGCTCGTCAAGCTTCTGCTGATAGTCAAGCGCCGGGTTGTAGTTTTTGCTCACCCCCCGCATGCGCTCCCACAGTGACAAATGTTGAGGGTGGATGGCAATTCCATGATAGTCTTGCTCACGGCCGGCGCGGATGAACTGCCAGCGACGCTCTTGCTCCTTCAGGTCGAGACCAGTGGTATCGGGGAGGAAGACGAGAGTGATCACAGCGCCAGCCAGACCGAACCAGGGCACCAGGTAGAACTTGGTCTGATTGCTGATGTAGTTGTATGCGACGGCGGCGGTCAGAGCGCCTAATTTGCCACATGCAGCGGAGAAGCCGTGAGCAGTAGCCCGGATTGGAGTAGGGAAGACTTCGGCGGCTACAATGAATGTGACAGAGTTGGGGCCGAATTGGTTGAAAAAAGACGACAAAAAGTACATGGCCTGGAATGCTTTAATGTGCGGCTTGCTCTGGTAATATTCGAATTGAAATCCTGGAATGATGAACAGGATAAAATCCAGCATAAAACCAACAATCATCATCCATTTCCGTCCGTAAAACTTATTGTCAATCAGGAACGAGGCCAGGTAGTAGCCCACGAGTGAAACTCCGACGTTGATTAGATTATAGAGCCAGCCGACCATAACGGAACTGTTGCCAGGCGTGATGATGTCGATGAAGTTGTTCTGGAAGATCTTGTTGCCGTAGAAGAAGATATCATTAGCATACCAAGCTCCTGCAGTCGCGAAGAGACGGGGGCCAAAGTAAGTGAAGGTATAAGCGAGAGCCTTCTTGTCGTATCCGGTGACATTGGACTTTCTCTTCGCCGTTGCAAGTTGCTTGCTTGCAGCTCTCATCTTGTATGTACGGTAATAGATGAGCCACAGCGTGCCAACAGCAGGAATAGCAAAGGAGATGCGATATGTCCATTGAGCCGAGAGTTTGGAGTACGGCGGATTCCCGCTACCATGATGGAAGATCAGGAGCAGGAGAATCAAGATAACTTGGTTGAAGAACTGACCCCAGCCCTGCATCAAGAAGGCGCTCGTCACTTTTCGACCACGATGGAGACGATCATCTCTGGTTGAGACCTTGCCAGAGCCAACTGCGTTCTCCATGCCAGAGGTGGCGGTCATAGGATACTCGCCACCTACACCGATACCGTAGAAAAATAGAGACCAGACGTAGCAAATTACCCATCCATTCTGGGTAACACCCCACGAAGCAGTGAGCATGATAAGACCGATGAACATGACAGTAGCGTCCTGAATTAAACCCCATCGGCGGCCAATCCAGTCACCGATAATACCGACCAGAATTTGGCCGACAATGATGCCACAGATTTCAAGGTAGTCGACAGCATAGATCCAGGTCAGATTGCAGATGGGGTGGGGGTTCTTCTTTCCAGGGGTCTGCCAGCAACGAACAAAAGTCGATTGGAAGAGGGGTTTGACGTTGCCAATGGAAAAGAGCACATATCTGGGTTTCGTCAACATAAAGCTAGCAGAACAGCGATTCAGTATACATACCCCTCTAGCAGCAGACCAGCACCAGGAATGACCATGTTCCTGATGTAGTAATGGACTGGACTGAGAGGATCGGCTTTAATCATGCGGCCGATGGAAGTGAGTTCCTTTTTCGCCTCAACCGCGTCGACTCCATTGACGAATCTCAAGCGCTTCATTAGCGGCATGTCCGCCCAATATTGTCCATTCTCGTCGTAGATATCATCGGGTTTGAGGATCGATTGAAAGACAGAAGCCTCTTGAGGACTCATTCCGTGGATGTCCTCTGTGGCAACGTGCCGCTCAGTATCCATGTTCGGCCCATGCGGGGCAGCGAGACCATAGTCGCGGACAGACATAGCGATTACTTATGAGGTTGTAACGCAAGACTGTCCAGCAAACGAGTGTAGTGGACGTTGGAGAGGGCGACTTGGGTGGTGCAGGAAGCAGCAACGTGCTTACCAGATGCGTGCTCATATATATAGGGTAGGGGTAGCGGGCAGAGAGGCGAATGACCGGGCGATCCGACGAGCGCGGATTCACTTGGGTTGGCGGGCTGCCTAGCCAGTTGCCTATGAGCTATGAGAGCGAAGGGTCCAGTCCACGATGATGATCCAGTCCGCTGGTCGAAGCTTGCTTAGTCTCCGTCGCGCAAGCGAGCGCCGTGCGTTACTGGGATTCGCCTGCACGAGCACGGTTCTGGCACGTTTACGGGTAGTCGTACTTGACTGGCTGTAGTCCTCAAAACTTCAGGCCGTCTGCTCCTCCAAAGTCGTGGCCCTCAGTCGGCCGGCGCGCCACTAGGAAGTGGAAGAAGCTGTAGCTGTACCGATTAGTGCGGCTTGTTGGTCAGGATCGCGATGATGTCCAGTGTTTGTGATGTAAAATGTCAAGGCAGGTGGAAGAAGCACACAAAGAGATTGGCGCGGTTTCGATGGGTGCTCGGTCGATGCAGAGATCACTGGTGGATTTGTCAAGCTAACGTGCTTCGATGAGTGGCCTCGAAGTTTGCATCAAATCGAGCCTTACGCACCGACGAACGACGGCAGTGTGCATGAAACGAAATCCTTTCACGCTGTACACGCTGGTGGTCCCTAAGCTGGCCGAGGTTCCGGGGGCCAGCGCGCATCCCTGTGGACAGTAAAAGCTCAGCTTTTGCCCGCAAGTCGTGTCAGTCAGTCATGCATGTCATCATATATACAAAGCCAAGACTCCGGCATCAGATTAGGAATGTTAGATATTTCAGGCTGCTAACCACAGCCTTTGCGAATCGAATGACCACGTGCAAGCGAGAACGACATCCCATCAGCCTCCCAGCGTCACGCGTGGCGAAGAGCGAGTATCTACTATGGGACTTTTGCGTCAAGGAGTAATTCGATGCGAACTTTTTTCCGGTCAATTTATTGCCGCGACCCGATGACGAGGCAAATACCTAGTATGGAAGGCTGCTGCCATGCGCTTCGGCCTGGATGCATTTGGCAAGTGAGTTTGAATCGAGGACGTTGAGGACTGAGGGGAGGTGACAAGCACCAATCAGCAAACAATTCTGACCCACGTTTCTGCGGGAAAATCACGGATTACGCCTTCTGTTCGCCCCACCACGTGACTGGATGCATCGATGCTACCAAACCAAAGATAGCACGCCTCCTGGGACCAACTTAGAAACGCGTCACCTTGTGATCTGGGTTTGGTGTATCAGTGAGCCTCATACAAGACTCAATGGCCAGTCCTGGTTTGGATCCAAGGCTTGTCCCTGTCTCGTTTCATTCAGAGCAGCAGCGTCGTGACATTGGCCAAGGCGTTCAATGCGTTCGTCTCGGAAAGCTCATCCCACCACTGCCACAAACTAATCTACACCATAACCAATAGCTCTATCCCGTTGGGCCCTGTTTCGAGTTGGGCAGCTAAACGGGGGATTAAGCCCGAGAACCTGCATCGTGCTTTGCTGCATTGACTTAGACCAGCCGAATGCTGCCTCAAGACGCAGCTGCAGCCGGCAGCATACCGGCTCTTTTACTGGCCACGACGGCAACGATGACATCGTAGGGATTGGAGTGCGTTCTAGAAAGCGACTAGAAAGGCGCTTAATCCCGTCACTGAGTTACGCCATCGGAGGGTCCGTATGGTTCGTACCCGCACCATGTGAAGCATCCTGCTTCAGCAACGAATAAATAGCCACATGCATCTTGACCACGGTACCTGCAGGACCCTGTTGCCATCGACCCGGAAATGGGATGACCCTTCCCAGAGCCCTCGCTTACGCGACTGCCGACCGCACCAGGGCGGCCAAGTACGTCTTATTCAAACCGAGCAATTCCCAGACTGTCATTACGCGCTGAGGAAGTACTTCGTCCTTCTGAGAGCCCAAGCGTAACAGCTACAGTCTTGAGTCTCTTGACCTACAGTGCCTTGACTGGTTTCTAGCCTGTCAATGGATGTGAGCGGATAGCTTTCTGAATATCTTACGACGCAATGTAACAATATATTTTTTCAGCACAGAGAGCACTCGCAAGTCAGACGCGCAACTTACTTGCTCGCTGTCGGGGTGCTTCAGAGTTTAGCTGACTGTGATAGTAAGTCGAGCCTCTTGAACAATGAGCTCGGAATACTGATGTGATTCCCTCTGCCAATCTAGCATTGCTATATTCGACACAGGTCACAATCCATTTACAAGCAGCCCGGAAATCTCGTTGACATATATCGCCCACTGTTCGGTCTTGGTAAGTACGTTGATATTCTAGTGTTCCGGTTCAAGCGCTGAAGCAGTTCTTTGTGTCCAACCGCTCGTTCGCCCGGAGCGTCTTCACTTTCTAACGATGTTCAAACACGTCGAATACATCACGCGTGAAAGGGACGGTGACTTGTCTTTTTTTTTTTTTTTTTTCTTTAGAATTCGGATGCAGCGCAACCCTCCTGGCAGATGATATTTGAAGGTGCATTGTATACCAATGAGCTCCCGTCTTTCACTGCAAATACTTGCGCGTCCTCGAAATATCGCTTGCATTTCCGCTCCAGTTATCCTTGATCACTTGTCAACCTTTTTTTTTATCAGATTGCATCGAACTCCCGGCGAAGATCCGCTTAGTGCAGTATGCGTGAGTACAGCCTAACCTCTTGAGTTGTGGCATACTGTCGGGTTTGTTGATCGCCATGCATCGTAAGGTAGCACGCCATGAAAATCTTCACAAAAGCTTCCTTACAGGCATTGTGAGATTGTGCTCCTGCCAAGGGCCATAAAAATGGCAAAGTATAATGCAGGCTGACTTTGACATCCATTCCGAGATCCCTTCAGTAGCTTGAGAAGGACAAGAATGATACAGTGAAAGAGGGCGATAATCTCTGAGTTTAATCGGAATTTAATCAGCTCCCCGCGCTCCTGAAGAGTCTCTCACCAGTCGAGCCTTTAGGCCTTGAGAATACTCTACACCTTCAGTCTAATTTCCTTCAGTCCAAGTTATCTACACGTGTTGCTAAGGCGGGTTGATGTTAATACAGACAAATGTGCATCGTGAATGGTGCAGCCTCACAAATCCCCTCAAACGAGATTCAGCTTTCTTGGGCTCTGGCATACAATAGTAAAGAAGCTCAGTAACGGCCAGGTCGAGTCATGGAAACAATGCATGCAATCGTAGAGTTTCTGGACACGAGAAAGAATGATATACACTTCTCGACGGCGAAACCGCTTTACATGGCGAGTGAGTAGAATGAATGATCTTTTGTGGGGGAAACAACCACTGATGTCAATGGGCATGTTCGTGCCCAGGCCCTCAAATGGAAGCTAAAATCTCCGATATGCGGTGCAAAAGTCATGCAAGTCGATGATAAATCATATTCGTATCGATCGGCAACTGGCTCAAAATTGTCAGAAATGCTAGGGGTTCTGATGATAAGACATTCAAGAAGGACTATAACGAATGAGGGACCAAAGGGTCTGCACTTCATGGCATTCCTCCCCAGGACAAAACAATTATTGAAGTGCGCGCCAACTAACGAAGAAAATGCATCGCAACTAAAAAATGGTATGCTTGAGAGCTATTAAAGAGAGAAGTGAAGGATCCAAGATGCTTTTCTTAGTGCTAAGTAGAGCAGTGGCAAGCACAAGTGCATGCGGACGGACGCTGTATCCTGATAGTATAACGTAGCGAAGGTCGAAGTATGAATAGATTAGATTGATGGTGTGGTCTGACCTTAACACTTATCATCGTGTATTGGACTATGGGAAGGTTGCTGTAAACCTCGATAAGGTATTGTCAGGACTCCAAGCTCTCATCAGAGGGAATGTCAGAAGAAATGTCGCGTAAAAGGTCGACCCTCACAAATGAGGCCAGCAAGTCCCGTCCGTTTTATTACAGCACGCTAACCGTATATGGATTTTAAGATACGCCAACAGGGTGCGTCAAAACTCACGGACCACTTTTTCTCACCAAATTTTGGTGAGGTGTTGTGGACACAGCCTGGCTCTTTCAGTACGGCTTGCGCAGCCGTGGGACAAGGGCAACTCTCACGGCAGTTGCTGCTGGAAGGGGGAGCTAGCGCTGGCAGGTTCATAGTCTTAGGTAGCTTCTCATGGATACAACAACATTACATGCTTTCACCTTTTCGATCCTTGAGAACAAGATCACTCTGTTGTGATCCCTGAAGGGATCGTAACATGAGGGCCTCCTCAGTTCTGCTTCAAAGACCTCTAGATTTTAATTTAAGACTCTTCTACATGAAAGAAAGTGTTACTCAAATTATCATAAAAATTTAAGTGTCTGGTGATTTTTTACATAGCTGTAAATTACTGAATTTTGGTGAGAGATTGATCAAAATTAGTTAAGAAAATCAGAATTTCTCACCAAAAGTTCTTACTATTTTCACATACCATAACTCAACACAACATTTAATAATTTTAGAATAAGTTTTCTGATTATGAATCAGGCTTCCTAAACTTGTTAATATAATTTTTAAAGGTTTTTACAAAGATTTGGAAAGGTCCTCACCAAAATTTGGTGAGAAAAAGTGGTCCGTAAATTCTGACGCCCTCTGTTGCACGTCAGAATACCATGACTAAGCACCCGTGTATGTCGCAACTCTTCTTTCGCTTTCAAAGACTAAGTGTGTTTAGCGTCCTTGATACCCATAGAAGGGTCTGGTTGAAGTCTCAGAGCTTCACTACGATGTCGCAAGGGCTTCAACAGTCTCGTTTCTGCTGTTGCACGCAGTTTCATGCAAGATCGCCGTATGGATCGGTACTTCTAATCTAGGCGATTACCAATCCTGGCCATACGAAGTAACCCTGTGCGTTCCGCACGTTTTGTAAGTTAACTGGCTTCACATAATACTGCAAGCGCAGCCTGTGGCTGTCAGACTTGTCGCTGCACACTGTCTTCCCTCTCCGACGGATGCAGTTGGCCCTGTGTGCGGAAACGATACTTTCTGCTGATTGCTCCTCCATAAACTTCAACACAAGCCTCTCTCAATACAGGTTTGTCTTGTGCCAGTACCTTCCCTGAGCCAATTGTCATGAGCAATCCATGGTTCTTAGGATGTTTCCAAAATAATTTCGCCATCGTGACGTGATGTATCGGGGCTGCACTGACGATATTGCAGAAGCTTCGACATGAGCTGCTGAGCTAGCTAGAAGACTATATGTTTACCTTCTCCCCCAGATCCCTCTATGAAATAAAGATGAGAGAAACGTTGATATACATGGTGCTAGCAATGTATGAAGTCAGCGATCACAAGGTCGCATATCCACACCTTTCCATTTTCAATGCCGATGCCTATCATACCTCCTGACACGGCTGAACACCATGGCCGATACTCAGACGGTAGCCATACCAGGTTCTCTGAATTACGTGTTATCCATTCTCCATTTGGACTTAGTCCTACACCTCGATATTGGGGATTGTAACGTTCAGTCCTGTCCAGTGCTATGCTTGAGGCTGGTGATGCATCCACGGCAATTGTTCCCATATCAGTATGAAGATACGAGCCTGTAACGTCGAATGATAGATTGAAAAGAGTTTTGTCAACATGAAATGTCTGACGGCACTCGCCGCTGCCGGCATCCCAGATCCTGATAGTGCCATCAGTTGATGCCGACGCCAGCCGCGCCGATTTGGGCGAAAAGGCTATCGATGAAACAATGTCACTGTGGCCCTTAAGTATTACTGTGCCCTTGCTGCTCCTGGTATTCCAAATCTGTATGGAATTATCATCCAACGCTGAGGCGAGCCAGGTCGAGTTGTATGAGAAAGCCACTGAGTTGGCCCTACTGCTAAAACCTTCTTGTATTTGTGAGCAGCTACCAGTACTTGTATCCCAAACCCGTACTGTATGGTCATGTGATGCTGACGCGAGCTGTGTCGAGTTGTGCGAGAATACCACCGAGATGACCCCTTTGCTGTGGCCTTTAAGCGTCTGTAGCCAGTTACCACTACTTAAATCCCAGATTATGATAGTGCCATCCTCTGATGCTGAAGCTAGCCAATTTAAATCGTGTGAGAAGTCGATCGAGCGGACAGGTCCGCTATGGCCTTTGAAGGTCTGCAGGCAGTCGACACTACTGGTATCCCAGATCCGGATAGTCCCGTCGGCAGACGCTGATGCGAACCGATCCGAGTCGCGTAAGAAGGTCACTGAATTGACTGGCCTCCTATGGCCGTCAAGTATCTGTGGGAGCTGGCTATTTCCGGTGTCCCAAATTCGTACTGTTTTGTCCCGTGAAGCCGACGCGAGACGGGTTGAGTCGTACGAAAAGGCCACCAATGTAACAGTACTACTGTGGTCCTCGAATGTTTGTACATATTCGCCACCGGCAGTATCCCAGATCCGGACGATATTGTGAGTACTCGCCAACGCGAGCCAATCCGAATTAGGTGAAAAGGCCACTGATGTACCAAAACCTATATGGTCTTCAAGCATTGCCACGCACTCGCCGTTGCTGGTATCCCAAATTCTAACTGTAGAATCGCTCGACGCCGACGCAAGGTGTGTAGAATCGGGTGAGAAAGCTACCGAATAGATGCCGCCGCTATGACCCCTAAACGTCGCCATATACTCGCCGCTGCCAGCATCCCAAATTCGAATTGTGTTATGCAGCG
Source organism: Bathelium albidoporum (assembly GCA_021031095.1). Lineage (NCBI taxonomy): Eukaryota > Fungi > Ascomycota > Dothideomycetes > Trypetheliales > Trypetheliaceae > Bathelium > Bathelium albidoporum. The sequence goes on along the minus strand of JAGFVP010000324.1, from coordinate 13,676 downwards.
ACGCCGACGCGAGCCATTTTGAATTAGGTGAAAAGGCCACTGATGTAACCAAACTTATATGGCCTTCAAGCATTGCCACGCACTCGCTGTTGCTGGTATCCCAAATTCTAACTGTAGAATCGATCGACGCTGACGCAAGGTGTGTAGAATTAGGTGAGAAAGCTACTGAACAGACGCCGCCGCTATGGCCTTTAAACGTTGTTATATACTCACCACTACCAGCATCCCAAATTTGAATTGTGTTATCCAGCGACGCCGATGCGAGCCATTTTGAATTAGGTGAAAAGGCCACTGATGTAACCAAACTTTTATGGCCTTCAAGCATTGCCACGCACTCGCTGTTGCTGGTATCCCAAATTCTAACTGTAGAATCGATCGACGCCGACGCAAGGTGTGTAGAATCGGGTGAGAAAGCTACCGAATAGATGCCGCCGCTGTGGCCCTCAAACGTCTGAAAGCAGGGGCTCCATTGATTTCCTACAGCTGGCTTTATTGTGATCCAATTTGGCTCTTCCCTTTTGAATTGGCGCCTTATTAGACTGTCGCCTGGACTGAATATAAGTCCAGACACGTACACCTGAAGAGGGCTAGTCCCTATTCCTTGCTTGTGGTACATGATAAATCGACGGGCGTCGTGAACCAGCTGGAATAGAGCAGATACATCTAAGCTTCTCTATTTTATATCAGCGGGAATTATGCAATGCCAATGTGGCTGATTACCTGAACGAACTTCTCAAGTTCCGCCATAGCAAGCACTCCCTTCGACATAGCTTTCAAAAGGCTAAGGGCCTCAAGCCAGTAAAGGTACTTCTCTCTCAAGAACTCATCTACTATATCTCTATCCTGCAGACGAACTTGGTGATTTACGTGATCTTGGGACTCTGACTCGCAGAGGTGATCAATCCAGTAAATACATGAATAGCGTACAGCCATTAACGGGTCTGGGTTTGGCTGTTTGACATTCTTAATTGAATATCCTGGGGAACGTAATCCGTATATATCGCGTTGTAGTGTTCTGGACATGACTTGGAGGGACCTCAAGAAAATCTCACGATGGGTGCCTTCCTTTCTAAATGGAAAGATCTGATCGGATGCCTTTGTAAGCAGATAGTCCTGTGCGGACTGATGCACAAAATAGATCTTATCTTTTCGAACGATTAGGAATGAACCGCAGAGACCCACGATCTCCCGCAATGACTCCATATCACCAGACGATTCTTCAAGCACGTCGACAAGTGATGTCAGTTCAGCTAGAGTAATGGGTTCGTATATGGTCGCGACTAAGGCAAGTATCCGCTTGCACAGTTCTGCATCCTGCGATTTACGTATTTGTTCCATCATTCGCTCGTAAAGTGAATCAAGTCCAGGCGGAAATGAGTTTAATCTCGCGCGGATCCTTCCCCGTGGGGTGTTCTCCAGGTTTTGACAGGCCAAAGCCACCCAAAGAAAAGTATCATTAGCATTTGAGAACATATAATGAAAGACGGCGTCTTGAGTCTTGTTATCACACTTCTTCTCTTGGACTAGCTGTTGCACTTTATACCGAATATATTTTCTGACAGCCGCAGAAATGGGCTCTGTATTTAGCTCGAGGCACAGCTTTGCTTTACTTTTAGCTCTCTCCAGCCGCTCCTCAAGCGGGGGCCAGTTGCGACTTGATATAAGCCACTTAACACAAGGGAACAACAATGACTTTTGCACAATAAAATCTAGCAGCTTTGACTGACCAATTAGACACTCATCAAGTGCGTCAATGATAAAGTAAGTGCTCTTTAGCTTTGGGTCCTGTAGGACGTCTGTGAAAATCTCGGACAGAGCAACCCACGCGTTGGCATCTTTGAAGAGAGTTTTACCTGCCTGGTCGTACCGCTTCTGGAGATGGGAAATCAGCGATGGCTGCTGATCAATAAGCAGGTACAGAAGACCTCGTAGGACAGCTGTGGCATTATTGATCCGTGAGTCAGTTGCCTGACAGAAAAAGTAAGATACGGAATAGGATCCGATCATTGATTTATTCAGCTCATCAATGATTCCACTGAGCAACATCGTCTTGCCCTTACCAGGATCGCCTTTAATCCAAAGCAGCTGGCTCTGCGAGGTATCGCGCCATTGCTGGAAGTCGGCGTTTTCGAGGATCCAGTGACACAAGTACGCTAGCAGACCGCCTTTACTCTCCTGGATACGGATTTTGTCGTCACGAGGGTCGGTAATGCGTAGGTCCCGCAAGCACTCTTTGTCTTTTGCGATATAGTCAATTTCTCTCCTTAGCCGTCTTTCTGCCTTATCTCTCTTCTCTCCATATATAACGGGCATTGAAACTCCGAATATACCCAAGAGACAGTATGCCCAATCTTCTTCGCGAGTTGTCTGACGATGCTTTGCCCAGTAAAATTTTTCGTCGTTGCTAAACTGAAATAGGTATTCCAGTAGTTTTATGAATCTGCTGCTCCAGAGACTGTTTATTACCAAGTCGGCTTTTGTCCCGCGTAAAGAATTCCACCGAACTAGGAGCAAGCAGCTCTTGGAGTGTCCAGCCCCGGATAAACCATTCACTTGCTTGAAAAGCCTGTTCCCATGCATTCTGTATGTTATCATCTCCCCATCTCCTCTTCTTCATAGATACATCAGAAAGGTAGACATAGCACTTTTCGGCGCGAGAATACCAGTAAAACATGGAGTTAAGTGACTCGGTTAGCTCGGCATCATTCGACTTCTTGATACAACAGCTATCCACCCAGAAGAACTGCAAGCCATCTTTAGCGGCCTGGTCGCCGCAGAATTTGATCTTCTCATATCCTTCTTTGCTTTGTTCTGACCCATTAATCATGTCTTCGTAGGTGACCTCTGAGCTACCCCATCTGTGCGAGAGAATAGCATAGCGAGGTATCGCGGTATCGAGGAAGTTCTCGGTCAGGTGGAAGCGCCCATCCGGTCGGACTTGCAAGAGGCGCATTGGGTGATCGTGTGACTTTCATAAGCAGGCCTTGGAAGGTGACTCGATGGCAACAGCGATGTTGCTGGACGTGAGAATTCGAGGGCGTTAAGAGTTGTGCGCAAATCAACTCCGAAGCTTTAGCAAGACAATAAGGCTCTCAGAAGCATGTTTCCCGGCTCGACGTCATAAAGTGCAGTGCTATCCTGCAGTCTGTTGTTAGGAAGACCAACGAAGGAGGGGCAGCTCTAGGCAGCAATGAATAAGAGGTCACGAACGCAACTACCCATCACACTTCAGATGAATGTGGTAAAATATAGCGAACATTATTTTCAATACAGCATCGTATAGGCCCACTAACTTGCACCAGAGTACACGGCGTCTTGTGCCTTTTGTCAAACCAGAATGGATCCGATAGGTAGAAATTTATCATATTACATTATATTGACACACGCCCCCAGACTTGCGCCGACCAGACCGAGGCGACAAATATCTTTCCTATCGATAACCCAGCGGCGCTGGTAAAATTCACTCCAGAGTTGATCGGGGATCGAACTCAGCCTCATTCATAGCGCGGGGGTGGTTCACCAGCGTGGTCTGCACTTCAGGTAGGTCAGGTAAGGCACGTACCTATCTCAGGTGTAAAACGTTAATAGTAATGTCGTAGTCATCTGCGGTGCCATCCGAAAGCTAAGTTAGCCACATTATCATCATTCTTTGTGGATTGAGCACAGCCTTCAAGAAAACCAGGCGTATCCTAGTCTTATTATAATCATAGCCCCATTATATCAGCCAATAACTGGATGGCATCAGATTATGCTGTGCCACCCCCTCGTCAGAAAGTGAGACTTGCATGGCTTTATAACTGGATCTGAATTAACGACAGCCTGACCAATTAATACGAATTTTTATCGCTGGCCAAATCTGTTGAATCGAACACCTCTAAGAAGTGAGGCTCAATCCTCACGGTTTCGAGGTCTTTGATTCGGGATCGATCAAAATAGTGGCGCCGAAAATCCACACAGACTATAAGTCCAGATTCAAATCACGGAGTCCCCCATCAAAGTTTAGCTATCTTGTTAAGCGAGTTTTTACTTAAAATTAATTCAATTTGGATTTTTGGATGAGGGTCCCCTTGATATAATTGATTAGCCAAGATGTGGAAGCTTCTTAGGACTGCCCGATGCGTAAATGCAGTAAAGTTCAAGACGGAAATGCCAGAAAAAGGCAGAAGCAATGCGCCAGACAATTCCACAACTTGTCCGGATTGCCTTAAATGCTCCTTTGCTTTTGCGTCTGATGCCAGGTCATGCGGCAAGCCCGAATTTTCCTTGTGTTTGCTGAGCAGGAGACGTGAGCATACGACCGTCGAAGGTCCCTGGAAATAGCTAAAGTCTTTTTCAGAGCATCAATCTAAATTGACTTTTTGCAGGGTGGGGACGGAAACAATCTGGGCTGATTGACCTAGTCGGCAAACCAGCCATAATACCCTGACCTCAACCTTCAACTGGTCGATGCAAGTCTTCTTGTTTTTGGAGCATCGCAAGCCATTTCCTCATGACGGCGTATCAAGATTGAGCACAGGATGATACAAGTATTCCTGCCTGTGGCGTGCAGATCTGTATATTCGCCACCCCAACCTTCTCATTGAGACTCATCAGCCTTGCCACAGATCAGCCGCTAGCCATTTCAACAAGGAAGCCAATAGTGGCGGTAAAAAGGACTTGATTGGCAATAATATTGATCGGCTCTGGTGGACAGTCACATCCACCGTTCTTCATGCAAGCCTCGAGCAAACAGCATACCTACGCGTTCAGCTGCAGCTCCTCCCGTCGTAAGCATGGGTCATCGGTACTCGAGACAAAACCTTTCCTCTACTCGGTTTCGGTGTTTCTAAATTTTCCATATCTCTTGAGAACACGTAGGCGGAGGTTGCTGCGCGAGTATACACGAGACACGGGATACGGGTAAAGGGCTCACACGGGGTAGCTCCACGTTTGACACCTTACCTAGGTACCTAGTACCGTCTGCTCTGGGAAACAAATAGGTAGCCTTAGTCTGAAGCTGGGAATTTGTAAGGAGCACCCCTCAACTCATAAGGAACACGTCTTCTAAGCCCTTTTCGTCTGTAATGAAACAGCCACCAAGTCTCGCGTCATCGTTTCAAAAGAGCGCGTAATCACGCGTTTATCTCTATTCGCTTACGTGCCTCTTTAGACCTCATAGTAAATCTAACAACACGCCTGGCAACAACTCTCACAATAGGGTTGGTAACCAATGTAAGGTAGCAACAGGTCTAGCAACAAGTCTGGCGACAGGTCTAGCAACAATAAGTCCGACACCAGGTCTAACAACAAACCAGGCGATGAATCTCACATTCGTAACAGGTTTGGCAAGAGGTTTTGGCAATAAATTTGGCAACAGCCCTGGCAATAGACCTCACGAAGGTGTTTTTATGTAATATTCCACTTCAGACGAAAAGGCTTTAAAAGATGGGCTCCTTACAAGCTGAGGTGTACTCCTTACAAGTCCCGGCAAAGCGCTCTCTCTTAGCCACTCGTGGACAAGTGTTGAGGCAATGGTGTCATCGAGACCCGCCCCTTGCATCTCAACAGGTCGTGGGTGACGAACGATGGATAAACGCCTGTGGCGGGTTGCTGTGGCATTCTTGAGACCGGGAGTACCTGGCGCCGGCGCCTCAAGTTAAGTGGGTCTAAAGGAAATGAGGCAGAGGAGACGCACTCTAACGCAGGGGCAAAACTCGTCAAGGTCCAATCACTATCTGGTGGCTGAAGAGTGCAGGGCAGTGGTTGGCTGGGACACGGACGGGCGGCGGGAGCCAAGTCACGCAGAGTTGGCAGAGGCCGGCCGTTTTATGGGGTGCGCTGCTTTAGCGTCAAAGTTTGTCCCAGAAAGCTTGTTTTAGGGGGAGAACTGGTCAAAAGGACCTCTGCCCTCCCTTTCTTTGTGTTCTCCTTTTTTTTTCTTCTTCCTCACCCTTCGCCATAACAGCTTGACTCGCAAACATCACTGTCCCTCGCGAATTGTATACCAATTCTTTCACGCTCGCTACATAAAGCCTAAACTACGCGTCAACTGCTTAACGCGCCCTCCCTACCTGATTCCAACTTCAGACTTCCCTCATTCCAGTCCACAACAAGATACCATAATGCGTTTCACCGCTGCTTCCCTCGCCCTTCTCGCCACCGCGGCCTCTGCTCAGTCTGTCGTGAGCCAAATCTCCGATGGCCAGCCCCAAGCTCCCGCCCCGGCCACCGGGCTCCCCCCGTCTTCAGCAGCCGCTTCGTCTGCCGTCTCCAGCGCTGTCGCATCCACTCCCACAACTGTTGCGACCTCTGTGGTAGCCTCGACCTCTGCAGTGGCCTCATCCGCACTCTCTGTCGCCACCAGCATCGCCGTCAGTGTTTCCTCCCAGCTGGCGAGTGAAACCTCCGCCGCCGCAGGCACCAGCGCCGCCGTTTCCTCAGTTGCTTCTTCGGCTGTTTCCAGTGCGTCAGCTGCTATCTCGTCCGCTGTCTCATCTGTTGTCTCATCTGTCTCCGGAGCGGCGTCCGCCACGGCCATCCCACCTGCGGTGCCTGCTCCAGGTAACTCAACCGCCTCCGCTGCTCCCTCCGGGGGTGCAGGCAATGGGACCGCGACTGGATCCAGCAAGCCTTCTGGCGCTTCCGGCACTGGTTCCTCGGGTGGATCTGCGACGAGCTCTGGATCGGGAGCTGCTTCAAGCACACCGGCGTCCGCCAGCGGTGCAGCTAGCTTGATGGCGGGCAACAGTTTCTTTGCGTTGGTGTTGGTGGGCTTGTTCATGCTTTAAAGGGGTTTCGTGAATGATGGGATAGCAGAGTGGGAGAGTCGGAAGCGAGGACGTGGCGGATGCATGGACTGATAACTGGGGCTGCTAATGCCTTGCATATGGCTCGATGACCACCGGAAAAGGAATGTGAAGAGGAAGTAATCTGGGTACACTAATTCGATTGGCTCAACGATTCGTGAGGGGGGTAAACTGTTGCTTTCAGCTGCAAGCACATATGATAACCTGGTGATTTGATCATGTATTAATTTCGACCAGCACACTGGTGCTGCGTCTTCTCATAGTTTAATGTAGATGAGAAACAAAATTGAAAACATTCTTACAGCGACCTGACCCATCAGTCCTAATGTTTTCTCAGCGTGGACTGTTTTGTTCTGATGAGAGAGCTCTAGCAAGGTTAACTCACATCAATGATGCATTAGTTGCAGATGCATTTCGGAATACTTTATTAGCCTCATTGAAAACTTGCGATCTACAAGTTGGTTCCTAGAATTACTTAAGAACGGTAGAATCAAGCATAGCCTTCGATAGGCCCCGGGGACAACTGAGTCGTTAGAAAAGCTGGACGAGAACCTCAATTTGATTAAGCATCATCATTGTAGAAACAATGGAACTTGGATTGGGACATAAAGTGAGGTAGAAGTATTTGAGCGAGCCTATAGTAGAGCGCACGAACAACATTCGTAAGAGGCTGAATCGTAGTGGACGCGGTGTTGGCTGTAGCAGGAGGGCTGCAGGAAGAAATTCAGGCGATGCCGGCTGAAAAAACTTTGCCTCCCTCCTTCGGTAGAGAGGCGCTCGGCAGGAATAAGATCTGCTTCCATAGACAGAAATACCCTGCCAAAAACTTGGATAACGAGAGCGACCCAGATGTGTCTTGAGGTTCTCCTACTTAGGCAATCGGTGTAAAGATTAGCCGCGTCATTGATGAATGACACTGTTCTACATGACGACCTATGCTAAGAGTTCATTTTGAAAGAGATAATTGATGGCTTCCGCGGCCTCCTCCTTGTTCTCCTCCGCCTGGAATCGTTGAAGCTACACCGATTAATTAGCAAACTCACCTACAACATCAATTTGCCTCCCAAGGCTGAGACTTACTTGCTCATTCAATGTCCTTGGTATGTCCCTACTTTTCCCACCTAGCTGCTGGGGTTGGGCACGCTCATGTTTGAACTTACAGAAGTGACCGTGTTTACACTTACCTGTCTTCATGTAGAATCGGCACACCGGCATTGGCTGAGGCCCTGGTGAAAGATGCCGTGCTTTGGTAGATTCTTTATCCGGGTCAGCGTCGTCAGGATTGCCGGAAGAGTCAGACTTGTCACTTGTAGACGAGTCAGTCGAGGGCGAGGAGTCCGATGCATATCCAGTCATTCCAGGGAGAGCGCGAGGATTCTTGGAAGATAGAGGATTGGCGCATGCCTTTCCCTTGCCATGCTTCAAGTTTTCGGATAGCTTTTCTCGACGTTCACGAGCCACGCGCTCCTTCTCTTCCACTTTTGCCTTGGTCGGCCAGCGCTTCTTGCGCTCCGCAACCCACGCCGCAATTGCAGCAGGTGAGTCGAGCTGCATCGTGAGACCTTTGTATTCGACTCTGAACCTAGAAAAAAGATCAGTCATCGTATCTATGTATGAAGTGCTCAGTACCCACTCGGAGCCCTTGGTTGCATATCTAGCCTCTTCATCAACCTCCTCGTCGCTCTCTTCAAGCACGTCACTTGCCGGCGTAAGTCCCAGCTGATTGTGTTTTCGTTGCTTCTTTTTTCGGGGCATTTTGGATTCGCTTCGAGACACCAACATATCGTTTTGCTTGGTAGGTAAAGACAGACCAAAGCTTGGTACGGCTGGTGCTGTTTCAGGATTGCTTCGTTCAACCGTCATACTCAAGTCTGTAGATTCATGCTTCCTCTTCCCTTGAGTATTGGAATATGGATTGGCATTTTGTTGAAAATGCCGAGTTTGGGGGGCCTGTTGACGGGGTGGCAGTCCATTGAAGCCACCCATGTACATTGGCATTGGCTGTACAGGCGCGGGCATTGGCGGGCCATGCGCATGTGCCGGTATTGTGAACGAAGGTGGTGGTGGAGCATGTATGGGAATCGATGGCGCAAATACAGGCATAGGTGGTGCATACGCTGAAGCCACTGGATAAGTCGGGACCGATGCATCATACTGACTTCGAAATATCGGCAGAGACGGTTGTGAGCGTACATGCTGAAATGAATGCGGACCTGAACCTAGCTGCTGTGGTTGAGATGGATGCGGAAGAAAGTAGGAATGGTTGTTCTGAGCATACTGCTGCCCCCAGCGAGGATTCGTGGCAGGATGCTGAATAGCATTGTTGGCGGATGGAGCATGGTATGCGATAGTCTGGCCCTGCTGTCTTTGCCGAGTCTGACTTTGAGATGTGCGATAGCTATCCTGAGCATGCGTATGGTGGAGACTGCCACTGCGGTATTGTCTTGTGCCGGAGCCGTCGCGATCGCCGCGTCTACCTCGACCTCGAAACGAATCTCTTGCAGCCCGTCCTCCACGAGCCCCATTGACGGCAAATTCATCGTGAGGGATTGGCGGTGGATTTGCTGGCGGAGGGGGAGGAGGGGGAGGGGGAGGAAAGGAAAAGCTCATGGCATTAAGTTGGCTCTCTCGCCAGAGGGAAAGTGGGTCCTACCTAGGGTGAGCGGGCTGGTCCCTAGTAAAATCCTACACAAGACTGGTTGCTCTCCTCACATTTCGAGAAGTGCTGACGTCAGATTCAACGCCGGGATGAGATGTGCAAAGATTGGTGGAGGGGTGAAGGTGGGTGCAGTAAGTTTAGTGAAAATCTCGGGTAAAGCTCAGATACGCGTCCAACTACGCGTCGCGCATCTTCATCCGGCTAAACTTGCTGCAACTCAGTAGCAAGCTCTTTACCTTGTACGGGTTAGGTCACAACGATCTACCTGGTCACAAGAGCTCGTCTTCCAAAGAAAAATCTAGCCGCTTCGGTGTTTTCATTGGGATTGATTCGTCCTTTATTTGTGGACAATATCCATCTGAAAGCTCTTTACACTGCTCTGGGCGTGAACAGTCCGCGCCCAGGGCACCTTTACTAAATGTTCAATGTAGTGCGTACAATCCAAGGCAAAGCTAAAGCACACAACGATTGACAACTCACGAAATATCTCGTTTCTCCTAGGCGACCCTGGAGGATCTTATTCAAATCAAACCAGAGGACTTCGATAAGCCCAGTGGCTTGGCAATTCAAGATGCCATCAATGAAAAATATGCCAACAAGGTAAAGTGCGAATCTGCCAACATGTCATACAATTTCTTATATGAGCACCAAGGTTGTGCAAGGAGTCGGACTTTGTATCTCGATGTGGAGCCTGAACAAGGCTTCTGATGGTCTGATTGGAAATGGCGACGGGCTTATCAACGTCAATGGTAAATCAGCCGGTGATGCGACTGCCCTCATTCTCATTTCAGTACTGACCTCGAGTTCTAAAGTGGAATTTGACATGGCTGTCTTCCGGCCATTCAAGGGCGAGGTCATTCAAGGCCAAATCAGACGCAATGTCAAGGGCATTGGCATTCAGAGTATATTTGCTCTGACAATCGAAATTCGTACCGTTGAGCTCAACGCATGTAGTCACCATGGACTTTTTCGAAGACATTTGGGTGCAATGCCCCGTCGGCATCCCCAAGCCGGCCTACTTGTACGTCAATGCAGCACTACAGTTCTAAACTCACGTCATCAAGCTGATGAGGAGCATTAGCGACGACACCGAGCAGGTGTGGGCCTGGCAGGTCGAAGGAGGCGACCCGGCGTTTTACGACAACAATGAGCAGGTCCGCTTCCGAGTCGAGCGAGAGATCTGGAACGACTTGACCCCCGACAAACCACAAGTCCTGGCATCAGGCGCACGGGCACAACAAGCAGAAACAAGGTCACCCTACATCATCATCGTAAGTGACATGGACTTGACTGTGCAAAGCTCCAGGCTGAGAAAAAATCAGGCGTCAATGGCCGAAGATGGTCTTGGCCCCAACCTCTGGTGGGATGTGCAGGGCTCAAGCAAGAAAGATGATGGCAGAGAAGGCGAAGATAGTGAAGGTGGATAGCAACTTCATTGAAGAGAGTCTATCCTCAGGACATTGAGACGTATCCACAATTTAGTTTGTATGGGCTTGGTGACTTCGTGGCAAGAGCATGGAGGTCAGAGTTCACAAGCCAAGATTTCAGAAGGCAAGAGTCATGGATGATATCAGAATGTATATCGACTCGATCACAGTGAACATGTTTCCCGGAGCTGTCCCCCCCCCCTGTCTTTACTGGATACATTTTGACCAAGTAAGATTCCAGAGGCTTGGGTGCCTGCAGCGGCCAAGATTTGCAATGCCTTGATGTGTGCGGAGTATGTTGGGGGGCAGAAGGAAATTGGGGAGAACAAGTTGAATAGGTATCTGTCTCTAGGCCAGTCATCTATAATCATCGACTAAAGGCAAGATAAAGACCGATGTTGCCATCTACAAAAGTGTCCATGGTAGCGAGTGCAAATTATGGCAAACGGCAAGAGAGGCACGCAGCGGAATCGGACTGTCGCTTGGAGTCGCACCAGCGCTGGACATATGGTTGAGTTGCACGTCTTGTACTCCGAGCAGGGCAGAGTCGACAGAACCTGTCCCTCACACACTTCCTTCAGACGGTGAAAGGACGTCACAGCATGTCTTTCCGTTCCCAATCGTGGGTCCCGGTTTCACGAAATGGTTAATTCAGGACACGGCAAGACTTCCCTGTGAGATGACGCCATGCTTGCTGAGAGAGATGGCATTAGACGAAACACGAATCGTGTGTTGACTCCAAGGATTCTCGGAAGGCGAAACGCTGGCTTGGCGCTTTGCTTCGCTGTGCTAGATTCTGTTTGTACGCGCCCGAAGGTAGCTAGCCGAGCCTAGCTCCACCATCTCCCTATTGAGAGCTCTATCCACTTCTGCACCCGCCCTCCTCTCCTTTGTTCTCATGCTCCGCACACATCGCCGGGCTTCGTCGTCTTGCGAGGCGCATGAAGTCTTGGTAGCCTATCCCTTTATCCTTCTGTCCTTTGTTCTTCGCAATTAGGTCTTTCGACCGTCCAATCTTTGACCCTCCATATAGTTGACGACTAGGTGCATCACACCTGCTTGAAAGATCCGCGCAGGACGAGGATCCATTTCCTATCCAAGAGCCATTCTTTACACGTCAAACCCTACAGAGCATTCTGTGCAAATCTACTCACAATGCTGGGCGCTCACCGAAGAACCCGGTCACTAATTCCTGTCAAAACTATGGACCAGCACGAGAAGAAGCTTGAAATCATGGAGACTGAAGTCGAAGATGAACCAGAATATCAAACGCAAGCGCCTGCGGTCAAGGATCGCAGCAGACAATTGAGGCTTGTCTACATGACCATCGCTGCTGGGGCGTAAGTACATGCGGGTACACATCCACAACCAATATACTAACGATAGCCAGACTTATGACATCGAGCGCTGATCCTCAAGCCCAACGACTTCTCCCTTCTGGTGATGCATGCGGAAGTCTCACGTCCTCATATGTACAAAGTATTTTACAAAGTGCCTACGTATTTGGGGGGGCACTTGGTCTATTAGGAGGTCTCCTTATCGACCGCGTTGGACGGAAACCTATCGCTATTGCTGGTCTCCTTGCCATGGTCGTTCTTTCAATCCTTACAGCATTTGCGCAATCACTAGCAATCTGCGCCTGCACAAGCTTCATATCAGGAGCGTTGTGCTCCAGCACTGGCATTGCAAGCCTTTGCATGCTGGGTGATCTTTGTCGGAATCGTGCCGAACGGATTCGAACAGTTGCACCCTTGCCTCTCCTCTTGGCGACCGGGTCAGTCTTCAATGGCTTCCAAGAGGCCGTAGGACAGATAGTGGAGGGAATGGGTTGGGCAGGACAGCTGGACGCTTTCATGGCTGTACAATGTGTCAGCGGATTCTTCGCATTCTTTGTCGCGATGTCTGCCTATGCAAAGATGGAGGAAACGTCTCCACTCAAGAACATTTCCAAATCCGCCGAGCCGGTCTACCACGACGACGAAAAAGCCCACTTCCTCGGCCAAGAAGATGAGGACATCTCCCCCGCTATCTCCGTTGTGGACTATGATCAAGACGCTGCCGTTGTCCCCGGTTCAGTCTCCCTTCTCCAACTCCTTCGAGCTCCCTCACTCGTTATCCTCCTCGTTTCCCTCTCCTTCCTCGCCTTCCACTCCTCCGCCTACTCTCTTCTACTCACCTCGCTCCTTCTCAACGTCGCCAACCCGACCACCTCGTGCACCCTCTTCTCCGCCCTCGATCTCTCTACCCGCGTCGTCGCCGCCTGCCTCGCCACACGCCTTCTCCCGCGGCTCCTCCTCCAACCCCACCGCTCCCGGTCTGACAGCTCCACCCCCACCCCACTTATCCGCACCTACCGCCTACTCGCCCTCCTCCTCCCCGTCCTCGCCACCCTCACCTTCCTCGCTGCCCACCTCCTCCCCACCAGCACCCCCTATCTCCTCGCGGACGCCCTCACTGCCTGCCTCTTCTTCCTTCCCGCCCACCTCCTCACCGCCCTCTTGTCCTCCTGCGTCGCTCTCCTCCTCCTCGGAGCCGCCCCGGATGCTCTCACCACTGGCTCCGTCGCTGGTGTCGCCTCTCTTGCCGCCCTCCCCGCCAGCACTGCAGCAGCTGCAGTTGCGGCCGCGTTTGGCGTTGCGCACGCGTACAGTTTACCGTTCCTGTCAAGCGGGCTTGTGCTGGGATTGGGACCAGCGGACGCAGTGGCCGTAGGCCCAGGCGCGGTTGTGTGGGCGGGCGCGGTGCTGGTGGGTGGGGTTGGGGCGTTGGTTGCACGGGCGGTGAGGGAGGGGGTGAGCGTAGGAG
>JAGFVP010000323.1:0-21294 GCA_021031095.1 Bathelium albidoporum | reverse complement strand
TCTGGATGCTCTTCCGCCAGTACTTTCTCTTTTATTGCGACCACTTGCTCTAGTAAGGTCACTGCCTTCTTGACCTGCCCGTCTGCTTGATATACCCCTGCGAGCGCATGCCGTGATACTAGTCGATCTGGATGCTCTTCCGCCAGTACTTTCTCTTTTATTACGACCACTTGTTTTAGTAAGGTCACTGCCTTCTTGACCTGCCCGTCTGCTTGATATACCTCTGCGAGCTGATGCTGTGATGCTAGTCGATCTGGATGCTCTTCCGCCAGTACTTTCTCTTTTATTGCGACCACTTGCTCTAGTAAGGTCACTGCCTTCTTGACCTGTCCGTCTGCTTGATATACCCTTGCAAGCTCATGCTGTGATGCTAGTCGATCTGGATCATCTTCTTTGAGGTAGTTCTTCCTCAACCGATGACACTCCTCAAGCCATGTCACCGCCTCTCGGACCCTGCCGTCAACTTGAAGACACTGTCCCACCAACAAGCTCAACTTAGACTTCATCTCGACGTGACAGCTCTGCTTGTTTCCTAGTATACGCAGTGCATGCGGCAGGTATGACCTCCATACTGTCCGATTAGCATAATCACTCGACGGAAAGACTTTTCTGACATGCTGCAGCGCTTCCTCTGCCGTTTCTGCAACATTCCCATGCTCTCTCGTCCAAATACGGATCGCCAGGTGCACAAGCCGGTGCATGTCGTACCATTCCTCGCCGCCTTCCTCTTCCTCTTCACTTCCGTCTTCGCGCCTTGCCAAGAACGAGTATCCACAGAGGGTGCCGATGGCATCCTCCATCCGCTCCTCCGGCTGCACACTCGGCAAGAGTGAGCGCGGTATCGCTTTCCACTCGATGCACGACAGGAACGCCAGCAGATCTGCTGCCGCTGCATCGTGCTCGCGGATCTGGCTGAACGAGACCATCCACGTCGTCGCTACTGCGTTCGCCGAGTTTTTGTATCGAGTGTCGTCGCGGAACTCTTTGCTCATCAGGCCGACAAGGTCCTGCTCTGTGTTCCGAAGCAGGTGTAGGTACTTGTTGATGGATGTCTTGTTTCTGTTCAGGTACGCAGCCGCCTGGCTGATTGCTAGCGGTAGGCACGCTAACTCGTCTATTAACTGACTCGTAACAACAGGGCTCTGGAGAAGTTTTTTCCTGATCAGCAACTTCTCTAGAAAGTCAGTCGCATCTTGTCGGTCCATCGGCCCAAGCTCCATCACGTCGCTACGCGCCAGTAACACGGCTATCTCCTGCACGCGCGTCGTGTACACGATCGTGCCATGCTCGCTCTTAGGTAGGTATTCGATGATACCCGTCGACTGTTCTGTTCCAAAAAGGATGTCGTGATCGTCAGCATTGTCGAGTATTAACAGCCACCATTGCCCCGCGCCTACTGTGCTCAAATGCCGCTTGACTAGCTCTTTCGCATCCTCTTCCTCGCCCGTCGTCTGTGATATACGCAGCGCCTTCGCAACTTCTGTACATGCCTGCTCAAAGCTCTCCATACTCAGGGCAGGTAGCCAGAAGACCGAGAACTTCGGCCACGTCTCCTTGACCATGTACGCAAACTGCAGCGCAACCTGTGTTTTGCCAGTCCCCCCAAGACCGACAATAGACATCTTTTGGCAGTCTTGATCCACTATCAGCTTTCGCTTCAGCTTGGCGAGCTCCTTCCTCCTTCCAATGAAGTATTCGTTCTTAAGGAAGGGAATGTAGTGGACTTTGTTCGTGGCTTTAGATGTGTCAATACAGGAGGAAAGAAGGCTAAGACAGCCTACCTGTATGGTTTTGTAGAACACCGCTTGTTTGGTACGCCTATTTAGATTGAGCGGCTTCACTATAGCATATATGAAGGAGAATAGCTCACGCCAATGATTGACTGAAAAGATGTCTCCGTTTTCTCTGCATATTGTTAGTGCTACGTAGTTCTGCTGCCTAGGCGAAGTCCTGGATGTACACACTCTGCTTCTGCTCCAAGTTCAGGACACAGTCTCGTACGCGGAACTTTCGATCCTGGTGGCGGAGGTACTCGTCTGTTGCTGCTTCCATCTTACCCTGCTCCTTGTGTTCAGCAAGACCAATATCCTGGAGTCCCTGATCAACGTTGAAGCGGAAATACCGCTTCTCATCAAAGTGTTTGGCCCACCGTGCTATGAATTTCCTCTCCGTCCCCTCTGTCTCCGTCGCAATCCTAACCAAGCTCTTGGAAAGAAAACCTAGCACGGTGTCTTCGAGCGCCTTCTTGCCGGGGTGTCCGGTGCCGATTGAGACAAAGCATTTAACGAGCGGCTTTAGGTCACCTGTTCCAGGACTCCAGATGCTAGCAGCCTCGCCCTCGACTTCGTCCACAGGATTGTTTGCGCCGAGCGCGCCGTCGACAAATTGCCGTGCGCCGATTGAAACCGGATTGAAGAAGCCTGTCGCTGCAGACGTTGCCAGCGCTGCCTGGCAAATAGTAGCGGGAATGTCGCCCTCGTCTGGCAGAGTGTAGCTTCTCAAATGAGTGATGCCTGCAGTCTCCTTCGCTGCTGCGCAGACGAATCTTGCGTTCAATCAGCAGGGCACAGCGCGCGTGCACGATCACACTTACGTGCGACACCCTCGATCCTTGCCGTCGTTAAAGGCCTCCGTCGGGGAGGCCCCTCTGCTGGCAATCACCTCTTTAATGGCGCCTTCAAGTTTCCCCGAGTCGAAGCGCGCCTTCACTTTCCCTGTCAGGCTAATGGGCAGCCGGCTTGACTTTTCCACAAACACAGCCTTCATCAGTTCACTATATGCCGTGATGCATTCATCTACGTCCATCTCGAGCCGGCCGAGCATAATGGCGATGAGGCTGCAATGTTAGCTGAGTTTGGCAGCTACGAAGCCGACCACATACCCGCCCGTGCTGGTGCCGCCGATGAGGTCGAACACCTCACATGGCTTCACTGCAGGTAGACCGACGTTCTGGCGCTGTTTGTTCAGTCGCGATATAAGGCCTTTGAGGATGTAGAGGGTCGATAATCCGCGGACTCCGCCGCCATCGAGCGATAGCAGGCAGAGCCCGGTGGTATCGAGCGGATTTGGCTCGCTTCCATGCTGGATAGCTTGCTTCTGCGCCATGTAGACGCTCTATTGCAGGTAGTGGTGCTTGCTGAAGTGTATGAGACGAGACGGGGTTGGACGTTTAGACGAAGCGCGCATCGTGTGCAGGGCCGGCTTTATAACGAACGACAGGCTGAGGGGGCTGGCGGGGATGGGCTGGGTGAAGCTGCAGCGTTGGCCAGTCATTCTGCATACTGTAGCGCCAGCCGACGCCACATGTGCTATCTTGACGAAAATGGAGGCAGCAAAGCAGACATCTGTCGACCGATGTCCGCGGCGAAACTCGAAGCTACAGTTGGTGGGGTTAGAGTTAAGCACAATTGGCTCGCTAGGGTGGCTGGCATTACTGAGCTCAACTGATTGCAGAGCTGGAGTGCAGGCAGCAAGCGTTCAGCAGATCAACAGGGGGCGAGAAAAGAAATGTCGGCTTCCCCCACTCAGCTAATCAAATCGAAGAGACCCCCATTCAAATTTCTGACCTTGACCGTAAACTTTTTTTTTAGTCAAAAAGATTTGGGCAATAAAATAGCTAGAATTTTGATGGGAGACTTCGCAAGTTGGATCCAGAACAATAGTCTATGTGGAGTCTGGGGGCGACATGTCTTCTGACATCCTCTGATAGATCTCGACAATCTTACCGACCCAGCAAAAGGATAGCTCAACTGTCCTGTAGAAAATCAATTGAAGGGTTCCAAATCCACCTAAGAGACCAACTTCGGGTTACAGAAGGCTGGGGTGACTCCTAACTTGCACGAGGGTGACCCAACTAGCTCCGAGAGAGTAAGTGACGCACTTCCTGCTTGTTAAAGATTAGCTTTTGTCAATGTAAGACTAGTTTAGCATATACTGAGCATATGCAGAACGTATGCTGAGCATATACTAGAGATACATTAAGCATGAACTAAGCATGTGCTGAGTATTAAAGGACTACTCAGGGAAAAAAAAGCTGCTTAGAAAAAGAAAGAACTGCTCAGAAAAAGAAAAAAACTATTCAGAAAGAACCGCTTAGGAAAAATTACTTAAAAAGGACGGCTTAAATATTTACCAAGAATTATTTACTTATACAGTTACTTAAGCATATGCTAAACATACTTTACCTATGCTGAGCATATACTTGTTGAAACATGAACCGAAGAGTTGATTGTAGGAAGGTAGGTGCTCAGAGAGCTGCGAGAAACTAAGTATGACACAGGCTAACCGAATAGGGAAATCCCCACCACACACCATCAATGCTACTGCCATTATTCAACAATACTAAGTACTTTTACGTTACTATATACTAATTTTTAATCCTAATTTAAAAAGAAAACGGCAAAGCTGTCAAAGGGTTACTAGTAAGTCATCCTCCTGCAAATGCCTGTCAGCTATGCATGCTATTAGTATGCTGAACCGCCAGCAGCTCCGAGTCACTCCCAGCCAACTGTAACCCCGACCAAATTTCCGTCATTCGTTTCGGTTCATATTCTAGTTCACTTTGCAATTCATAAGTTTCACAAAGACATGTTCCAGTCTAATTATCTCAGTCGATAATTAGCTCGACAGCGCAGGACGAATGCAGCACAGTCTCTTCAGTCATCCACAACCCAACATCGCACAACATCTCCACCCGTTCCTCAGCAAGACCCCGCCAGCGACGATAGCGCCTGCTCACAAAAGTTCAGCCCGTCACTATTCTGCATATACCTAATGGAGAACTCAAAGTTCGCCCCAGGACTACTCCCTGCGACATACGAACCACACGAGTCAGGAATCTGCCGCGCCGTCTGCGTCACGATATTCATCCACGATTTCAGCGGCCCGTTGCCATCCTCGTTGCACACAAACGCCACAGTGCCCCCACGGATTGAGTAGTACGATTGACTCGGATCGATCCGCTGCCCGTTGCCGAGCTGCGCTTTGAGGTCGGCCCACTGCGGCGTCGGTATCGCGAGGAGAGAGGTTGGCGCCGCAGCCACAGTAGGCATGGCCCCAAGCGCGCTTGGCGAGCTGGTGTGTTGCTGTTGAGGAGGAGGTGGTGGTGCACAGACGCTGTGATTTTTAAGCCTTGTATACAGCAGATGATTAAGGGGTAAAGACGACGAGAAGAGACTGATAAAGCGCTGAACTGGGTTCAGATCTTCTCTGTCAGCCGAGACCATTGACTAGGAACGTTTGAAGGTAACGTGAACTTTACCGAGTCACCCCCCCTTTCTGGCGGAAGCGCAATTAGATACTGTACGTATAGATTCCACGCAGGAACAGGTAGAGTCTCAAGTACCGACCAGATATACTTGCTCCCTTTTCCACAAGAATGACTCAAGCATCGATGCTCTGAGAAAGCGTCAAAGCTTCATTTTCGCTGCTCTGCTGCTTCCTCTGAAATGAATATCATCTGCCCCGAAGAAGCAATGCACTTCCACAATTAAGACGCTCAAGTTTGTAACAATCGGCCAGATCGTGACCAGAATACTCAAGGACTCACTAAATGCAGACTTCGTCATCGATATTACCCCTCGTATTAATATTAATAGACTGCAAGAAAACCATCTAGACACACGTGCATTCCTCCAATCTCAGCCGTTCTCCATAGAGGCATGCTTCATGCAAGTCTCTGGTTGAACTAGGTGCCCAGCGCGCTTATTCCGAACGAATATGTGTAGCCGGTTCCCCAGACCCAGAGCCACGCGCACGCTTTGCTGATTGCTTCTGAGCTGCCTCTGCCTTCCGCTTTGCCTGTATTGTTTCATCCATTTCTTTGACGACAGCTTTGTAAGCAGTTTCCAACGTCGGATGCAATTCCTTGGCTGCGTAATCTTCCAAGATGCTGTTTATCAGCACCCATGCGTCATCCCTGCTGTATCTGACCAGGTTCTTCAGCTCCTCGAAATAAAAGTAGAGGTTTCCGTCAGCTTCTTGTTGACAACGATGAACGCGAACCAGCATATCTTCGGCGTTAAAGACCAAAGTGAAGACGCGGACTTTATCTTCCATTTTCTTTATCCCGTCCACTCGAACCATCCATTGATACATATTATAGAGTGCTTGGCTTGCACTGTTAAGATTGCTGAGATAAGCCTCTTGCAAATCAGATGCTGCCTTTTTCACCTCCATGAAAAGGAAGGGGAAGCAACGGTTATAACCTTCAGGGGAAATGCATTTCTCGAGGGCTGGCGGGACGGGGGCTGAAAAGTCAAGCCCGGTGAAACATCGCCGAGTAAAACTAATTGCTAAATCAGGCTTGGGCAAAGGAATTTCATCATCTGACCTTGAAGGAATACGACTATCTTTTGGTTGGGACCATTGACCTTCAGTGCTCCAATCAAATTTTTGACCAAGCCAGTGCTGATCAAAAATAGTCATCATGATAGTCCTTTGGAGGACTGCCTCATTCGTGTCAAGGCAACGCGTAATGTTGGCTTCGAAATACTGTGCGTTTATGATAGGGAATTGGTTTAATGATTTTTCTCTGTCAAGTTCAAAAGAGAGGTCGTCAACGAACGGATAACAGCTCTCTGTCATGTTGCCATTAGCCCTTGCAAGGAAATTTGTCAGAAGCTCGAGAATGCCTGGAACGTCGGCGATTGTGCGCTGGGGAAGCTGCGTCTTCAAGACTCGGCGCAACTCTGTCAATCTCGGATCGAGCTTCTCAGGTATTGGATCCTGCGAGATACGTCTGTAGCTAAGCTTGGGCGGCGAGACTTTGACCGACTTGCCTTTCTTTCCCTTCACTGTTGAGTCGTCATAGTTCGTTGATGAAGTAGTATTCGTGTCCATGTCGGCTGGTGTTGTAAGAGGAACGTCCAGCTCACGCAAAGCTTGTTCTTGGCTGATGCGTTCGGGAGATGGGGAAGCGATGTGGTGAGTCCAGGACAATATCTGGACTGATTTAGACTGGCTCAGTGTATGAACTACAACCATCGCCTACCTGAGCCTCTTTAGCGAGATTCTCTCGCTGTGTTTGCTCAATGTCCTGCGATGCCCGTCCCGATGCTTCTGCTGCCTCGGTCAGCCTTCGTGAAGAACTCCTTCGCAATGCCGATGGTTGCGGTAAACCGTTACCCCGTGCTTCTTCTCCGAGCCGATAGCCCACAGCCGCTGTTCCGTTCGGAGCTTTCCCAGCCAAGGACGTCCGCTGTCGTCCACCTCGTTCTCGTCCTCTTTTTCCTCTGGAAGTTCTTCCGACAGTATTGACTTGCTCACGTATCCTATTTGAGCCCGTCTGCTCTCTCTGCACGGACAGAGCCTTGGCGCTTGGGGTTCTGGGGCGCACCGGTCTGGAGGTCCCTAAAACGCGACCTCCAGTCCCTTTCCGTCTATCCTGGCTTCCTCGCCGAGCTAACTGAGATGATGCGGGTCGTCTCTGCTTGGCCTTAATGGGTGGTGCTTGAGTACTATTTCTACCACCGCCCAACGGTACGGAAGGCTTAACAGCTCTCTGATTGTGTTTTCCTCCTTCCTTATCTCCTCGTCCTGCCGTCTGCAACAAAGTGGTTTGCCGAGAAGATTCTTGCTGATTTGACGTCTCTTCGATTGAACGGCGCTTTGCGATACGAGCCGAACGGCGAACGTCCTTAACTACATCACTCGTAAGGGCGTCGGGTTGGGTGCGTCGTCTGGGCTCGTGAAGTAGGGCATTTCCGTGAAGGGGTGTTTGGCATCTGTTGTCTCCCATTACTTGGTAGCAGACCTGAACATCCTCCCTCTCGATCAGCTTGAGAAGACAGACTGCTTCCCCTGTCATGTGGGGCATATGTACCTTGTTGTACAGCTGTCCCAGCTGAATTAATTAGGTACTAGCTCGCCCAAAATGGATGTCGATCAGTGCGCTGCTATTTGCATGTATTTGCAGCATATCCTCGCTGTTGCTTACTCACGAAATCCAGACATTGCAGACAAGTTCAAATTTGCGGATCAGCGCGATTCTGAGATCTGAAATTGCCACTAACAGCCTCCAAAGGCATAATAAACAGGTGTTGATAGTATTGAGCTGGAATTCGAAAAGGAGAAGACCCAGGAATTTCGTATCACGTGACATTCATTTTAGGTAAAGTTTTATGTTGTACTACCAGTTAGTGTTTCAGATTTATCCGGTAGCGATAACGATGAGAGATGGGATGAACGACAGTTCTGTCACCTTAAACCGATTTTATATCACTTACAGACAGCGTGTGAGCCGCAAATGCCAGCACTCAAGAGCCGGTTTCTCGTTGCGGTTGAAAGCTCGAAGAATCTGCCATGCTCCAGTCCGCTTAGCCTAACTTTGACTCACTCCCTTGGCTACATTTTGAGAGTACCACTATGTCATTGTAGCAAATCGTAGTTCATGCGGAGATAATATGACTCAGCTGCAGCTTTGCGAAGTGATCTATGCCTTTGCCCCAAGCGACAAGCTAGGTAAGTGGACCTCTAGGACTGATTCCATTGTAAAACATCTTAGTACGGACTGAAATTCTTTCTTAGTACATCTTATTCTAGGACTATTCTTATCTCAGAACGCTTTACCCCAGGAGTACCCTCATCATAGGACCACTTACATTTTCTTTTTAGACTGGATGAAAATGAATACAGACGTTCTGCTCTTGAAACAATTACGGGTCTCGAAGCAAAAGCATCGCCATTAATGTACCTACAATGCGAATGTATGGCGGTTGACGTTATATTGTGTACATTACTGGTATCTAATTCTACCTTACGTACAGCCCTTTCATGGCCTCAGCTCTGAACGCCAGCCTCAATGCCTTAGTCCCTCAGTCTGAATGATATCATCCCAAGACCTCCGTTCTCATGCGCTCATTTTCCTATTCTTGAAATAAATACATGCTCATTCGGGTGCGCTCTGAGCGTACTCGAAAACCCTATCAGAATCCACCAACGGCTTCACGCTCTTCCGTTCACGATCTCACTGTACCGGTTTCTCCATCGCTATCACTCAAGCTATCCCTCCTGGTCCCTCCTCTCCTATAGCCTGGCTTCTTCGAAGCCCGACTCATCCCCGGAATGTGATGTTCATAAACCTTCGTGCCTGTCTCGCTGCTCGCCTCCGTGATGTCGTCCAAATCATCCAAGTACCGGCTCCGTTGATGCTGCCGACTGGATCGGTATCCATCGTGGGAGCTGCGCGAGTTGCTCATTCGTGAGGGCTGCTGTGGAGCTCCGCCGGGACGATACGACTGGTAGTACGAGTCAGAAGTATGCCCTGTGCCACCACTTCCGCTCCCACTGGGGCCGGTCCAGACAGTCGAACCGTCATCATCCGTAGTGGCGATACTGGGTGGCGGTCGGACCGAGGGCTCGGGCTGCTTAGGTAGATTCTTCTTGGCATCTTTCTCGTGCTTGGCTTGCTGCTTCATGGCCTCCTTGCGGTGCTTCTCCTCTGACTTCTTCATGTTGGCTTCTACCTTGGCGGCATTCTTCGCAGCGGCCATGCGTAGCTTGGCTCGCCTCTTGGCAGCCTCCTTCTCTGCTTTCTCTGCCCTTTCTTTGTCCTTTTTGGATTTGGCTGATTGTTTGGGTCGCGGGGCAGGGTCTGAGAATTCTGTCATCACTTCTGAGCGATCGGTATTGGTATAATCGAAGTGGCTCCCATCAGCTTGACGGTTGAGTCCTCCAATTCTAGCAGGCTTCTCTGCTCGGTAAGCGGCTAGCTCTGGGTCCTTTGGCCGTTTGCTCTTTCCGTGTTTGTGCGAAAGGCCAGCTTCCATCTCAGACATTTCATCACCCCACTTGCTGCTTTTGTTTGTATATTTGTCGCCGCTCTTCTTCTTTTTACCTCTTTGGCCTGCAACCACACTCCCTCCTCCAAGCTTTGTACTCTTGGTCGCATTACTGAGAGTTCTCCCATCTGGGCCTTTGCGTCGAAGGACGGTCGATTTGTAATCTTCCCAGTCGCCTTTACGGAAATGGAAGCCTCCGTTCTTGGCCCAGAAGAAGAACCAGATGGACGCCAGGACCATGGCGGCTCCAAGGAGTCCAAAAAGTCCAAGGTAACCCTTATTGTTGAACTTGTAGTAGGGCGTGGTGCCAGCGCCGGGCGTGTAACCGGGATTTGGAGGTGTAGTGAGTCGTTTGGAGAGTGTATGGACGTTCATTGGGAAAACGGGAGTAGAGTCACGGCGAACAAGGCCGCCTTCTGTAGATGATAATGGACTAAGGGATTCGAGGAAGGAGTTGAGGGAGCCTTCTGGTGTTTGAGGCGGAGGGACGAGCGAAAGTTGGCTCAGCTCCAGAGGTGATAGATTGATGTCGGAGACTTTTATATTGGCGAAGGCATTGTGGAGCCAACCAGACACGACTTGCGGAAGCGGTGCCATCTCCAATCGCAGAGCAGCCGAAGAGGTTTTTGGGAACAAAGAAGTTCTAGAAACTGTTCGAGGTCAGGGCTAAAGCCCGACCTGTCTTGGTGAATGCGCCCTGAATGTGGATCGAGAGGCAGCCGGCAATAGTTGAGTAGAGTAATCCTGGGCGGGCGGTTGAGATGAGAAAATGCCTAAAAGTTCGAGTGTGTCAGTTTTGAACAGTAATTTGGGCAGTGTAGGTACAGAAGTGAAATAGGTAGCTGAGCAAAAAGTTGCGTGGATAACTCGTGGGCCTTGGCTGGGCGAACGCGGTGGCTGGTGAAGGTGGTTGGAGCACGCGTCATATTGTTTACTAGCCGTTGTCAGCGCAACAGCATCCACCACCGCGGGGTCACTCAGCTTCAACCATCAGAAACAGATCGTCGCTCTGAATGTACCCAAAACTCCTGTCTATTAATCTATATGTTTCAATACTTCAGTACACCATATAGATAAGTTTCCTGACATTATCCGCAGTCCTAAATATCTCGTGAACCAGACCAATACCCGTTACTCCGCAAAATGCTTCACTCTGGACCCCGCTAAGATCAGCAATATACTCTGTACTTCCGTCCCTTTCCAAACTCCACAGATGCATAATTATCAAGTCAAGATTATAATGAGTAAGACGCCATAATCGAGTTTCCAAGAAGATCGGGAAAGTTACAATCTCGCACGCTCCATTCTTTGCCCATCAGGTAGCCTGAACAAACTGTTGTCAACCTGTGCCTCCTTCACCTGATCCTCAGACTCCTCCATTACAGTAAAAATATCCACACTTGGCTCCCTCCATGAATGCCGATGCCCTGACAATGTACGAGATGTGCGAGGTCGCCTCTGGCGAATGTCTGGTCGGCCGCGCATAGGTTCATGAATAACTGTGTTGTAGGGCCGATCATCCGAAGCCTCTTGATGGTACTGCTCGTGTAGCGTGACGTGATGACGAGCAACATACTTCGCCCAACTTGTGGCGATCTTGTTGTAAAACTTGTTGGCTTTGGGCGCGTCGTCGGCAGGAGCGTCGAGTATGCCTGCAGAAAAGACTGTATCGAAAGGGTCGTCTTCCTCGCTGATTGGAGTAATGAAGTGCGCGAAGGGGTCTTCATCAATATCGGGAAGCGACTTCTCCTTCTTGATCTCGACGAGGTGGAGGATTGGGGGCCAGGAGTGGTGACGTTTATGTCGAGAGGGGGAGGCCATAGTGGAAGTTGATGCCTTCTGGCGCTCAGAGGTTTGTCACGTCGATGCGGTAAAGACAGAAATTTGGGCGGCTTGCTTGCAGGCTCCGGCGCGAGGCCGGTTCATTGCTTGGTACCAAGGCGTAGATTGAAGCAAGCAAAGCGCCAAGTCAAGAAAAGAAGGTCTACAGAGGACAAAGCAAAGCTTTTGTATTGAACCTATTGGAATGGGCACGCGCAGATGTTCAAGCGTGACTGTGCCGGATGTTGGAGATGATGCAGGTGACGGATGCCGGGGGCGCAGCAAGCAGACAGAGTAGCGTCATCTCTACTGATACATGATTCATAGGCCACGGCCAACGGCTACCTAAGAGGCCGCTCATCGAAGAGCAAGGAAGAGAAAGCATCCTAAGCGGAGGAAGAGGGCCGAAATCTTCGGAATCTTACCACAAGAAGCGGCGATAGGAAAGGATCGAAGCATAGCATTAAGGAAAGGAGAACAAGAAGAGGCTCAAGAGTGAAGGGGAATTACAGCTTGAGCGGAAGCTTGTTGCCGCTGCTCAGTGGGACACTAACGAATGACAGCGGGTTCTGACCAACAGGTGGGAAAAGCGCCGCAGCGGTGCCAGATCAAATCGTCAGCGTGTGCCCGACCACGGTGACGCGTGATGATGGCGAAGCTCTTTCGGGACGAGATGGTGGTGTGCGGCGACGGGGGCCGTGTGGTCAGCCGCCAGCTTCTCTCTCGCTCCGCAGCCGAGCCGTCAGCCTCGCAGACCCTGCGTCGGCAATCCTTTCAGACCCTCTTTCCATTAGCCCGTCGATGACCGTATCATTCTGCATCGCAGATCTGCACGGTACTAGGTCTAGATGCTAGCTCAGGGTTTTCCACGCTCATGGCTCATTTGACTTTGTCCGTGCTACTAGGGCTTGCCTTATAATCCACTTCCGTCCTCTTGGACAGATATTGTGTTTCTGTGGCATCCGCTTGCGTCTTAGAAATGCCCTAGGTGGTCAGCCTTAGGTGACTGCTAGGTCCACTCACGATCATAAGGCAAGCCCAGTGCGCACCTTCGCCGCTATTAGGGCGTCTATCCTCCCGCCCAGGCCTTGCGCCCTCGCGGCTAACGCAAGCGATGCTAATCTTCTGCAGCCACCTTGTCTTGCGCAAAAGATGAGGTAAGAGGCAATATCAGACCTGAAGGCCCTGAGGGAAGTGAAAACCGTACGGACACGTGATTCAAACAATTTACTAACAGTGTTGCTACGGCCATGGAAGCTAAAGATCATTGCTCAGATTACTTCATCTTTGCTGCGTGCTTGTTCGTCGCTCTATTCCCAAATCTCGATAAATCGCAGGGATATTGCTGCCCAAGATCCACGCTTGTTCGTTCGGGCATACCTGCCAAAATCTCGGCTGCGAGATCGCAACACGGCTTTTACGCCAATTCATTTGAAGTCCTTGGCGGGCACTTTCGAAGTTACTTATGTTGATCTTGGGCAGACTCAGAAACTCTATTTCTAGTGTGGTAATCTCATTTGTAAGGCACGGAGTTGCTTCATTTGTTCTTAGAACAAACTAGGCTTCGGAACGTCGTCAGCGAATCTGCACAAGTGCTTCAATCGGTCCGTCAATACAGCGCTCCGAGGCCCAACTTCGGCAGCATGCGGCGAGGAAGAGCCGTGAAGTCATCTTCAATCGTATCGAGGAGTCAAGGACGAAATTCGCGGCAGCCGGCGTTATGCAACAGACAGAATTCGTGACCGAAACTCCTACCAAGGCTGCCTTGGAGCGACGCCTTATCGGAACGTTGTCGAGAATCTTTGCAACCAAGTTTCGTAAAAACAGACCCCCAGTGCATCGTAAGCCGAGCGGCCCAGAAGGAACTCCCACCGGAGACGAATCAAAAGTATTTCCTTGTACGGAACATGCTCCGAGCGGCGAAATGCCATTGATTCGCTCTTTTGGCATTCAGGTGATGCAGGTGTCTTGTTCCGTCGTACTTAGCTTCCTACGCACCAGTTTTGTTTTTTCAGCGGCCAATATGATTCGGGCATCAAGCTGATAAAACGATGTTAGTTGGGGCCAAGAATTGCATGAGAAGAACAGAAGGAGTCCCACCATAGCATTGTTACGTAAAGCATCAATGCCGTCTTGTATCCTTGTGACATACACGGTTTGCCGAGAAATCCACGACCCGAACAGTTGGGTAAGTTGAGAACCACATGGCTTAGTCGTGAGATGGCACACATCTCTCGTATATACGCATGGCGTTCATGGACATAGACGGCAGAGGGGCACCGGTGCAGACAGAGACGGGCTGATAGTCATACCCTTATGCCGCGCAGTAAAAGATAATGACGGCTTCGTTCCGCTGGCGAAAGCAGTGTAAATGGCGAACGACCGTGCGAAAACGGAGCTCAGCTGGCACATCAGTGTAAAAATGCTTCCTTGAGATTGGCCTATAGTAATTAGATGACTGTGGAGCACCATCTTGGTTATTGACGTCGACAGTTGAGTTAACGCTTCTCTGCCGTAGACGGAGAGTTGGGCTGAAAGCGGTGTCACCCGCCTTGGCTGTTCTGGTGTAACG
Source organism: Bathelium albidoporum (assembly GCA_021031095.1). NCBI lineage: Eukaryota > Fungi > Ascomycota > Dothideomycetes > Trypetheliales > Trypetheliaceae > Bathelium > Bathelium albidoporum. Next base: position 7,122 of record JAGFVP010000323.1, on the reverse strand, counting down.
TCTGCCCTCGATCTAGGCTTGACAGATCAAAGATAGCGCACTGATTAGAACGAGAGATATTTTCAGGATTTGCGGGATAAAAACTATGGCTTCTGAGGCCAGCCATAGCCGAAGGCATAATATTGGGGAGGACCAGAGGAAGCAGAAGAGCGAATGATGGCAAAGAATTGATGACAAGCGTGGGGGCACTGAGCATGGCGCACGCGCCCCGGGAGCCGAACCAGAATCTGTCAGCATCCGCCGCGGGAGATCGGCCCGCCACCTATTAGGGGGAGTACCAAATGGACCGAAACCCTTGTTACATATCCCGCCGCCAGCCTCCGAAGACTGCTCGGAAGCTTTCTGTAGGTCATGCTTCTCGTCTATCTCCAACCGTCTGTAATCAAGGCGCCACAATGGGATCTCCGCCGCAATTGGCATCATGCCCAAAACGGGCGTTTGGTCAGGAAGAGGAGGTCCTGCTCAGGATGGGCGCTGCGATACCTAGGCCTAGATCGACGCTCCAGAGATCGTGACCGCATTGGGCTTCATACGGTAGACAGAGACATTGGTGGAATGGAGAAGGATTCGATTGATTCAGCTCGCCTCCGGATTTGCTTTCGTGCCTAACCGGAGATCCACTTTGCGGCTCCAAGGCCTGTATAAATGATTGCGATTGATCTCCGATATCTATGGTGCTTGATAAGATAGATTAACAAATATCATTTTCAATACGAAAATTCTGTCACTACTATACCTACATTCATATCTTCAATTGCATGAAAATCCGCCAAAGATATATTCGACAGGCCAGCTGAAGGTTCGTTCGCTGAAACATAAATGAAGGACTGAGACCCACCTAGCTTGTTGGATTCTCGTCCCTGCCTTCAGAATATGACACGCGGTACTAATGATTTTTCGTAGGAACTGTGGCTGGGTCCATGATCTTGAGGAAGCTTTTGCAGCGATCCATTCCACTGGAAAGCGCTGCAATATTTTGCTTGAAATCTGTTCCGGATCTCCATCGATACCCGAAAGACCTATGCTTTATGAGGCTGAACTGATCAGCATATGCCAAGATCTTGAATCAGGTTTTTGAAAAATGTGAGCGAATTCTCTAGTCTTCCCGCAATGCGGTTTTTTTTTTTTTTTTTTTTTGAAGAGCGACGCGGCTCGTAATCAGAAAATCGATCCATCTCTTTGGTTTGAGGGACCCCTTTGTCTGGTTTCATGTGCGAACTGTAGACTAGATTACTAGTCTACTCCATGTGGCTCGGGAGATCTGTCAACCTAAGGGGCATGAGCCCAGCCATCAATTCCACAACGCTTCTTATGAAGTCTTTGGCCGGTTTGGTATCAATCGACAGGAAAGGATCGAAACTCCATGAAGACGTGCTTGGTGGCATAGATCAGTCAGGAACCTTGGACCGGAAGAACTCGCACGACACCAGGCTCTTTTCTTTTGCCAGATTGATCCAATGGCTTGTCTTGTAGTTGATGTGTGAGTTTGTCGAGGTCCTGCACGAGCAACAACAGGAGAACGGGACAAAGAAAGCCTCTCATAGGCATTTTCTGGCAGCTAAAGAGAGTAAAAATGCGTTTTCAAGCATTGATCCCCGGGATAAGCGTACCCTTCCCAAGTAATGGTCGAGCTTTGTGCAAACGAAATACTTGGACGCTTTGATGGAGAACGACTTCCAGTTCCCTGATGTTCCAGAAGAGGCCAAAGACCAAATTAACAGGAATTGTTCCCGCGATAGCGAATCTTCTTCGAGGCAATTCTACTTCGTTTAAAATTTGTTTCTGGTTTTGTTTTGTCTTTTTTTTTTTTTTGCAGCATGGCAGTCCAGCGTCATTGCGGCCATTTCCATTCGTTGTAAACGTGGATTAGACTGACAAGCATTTGTTAGAGTTGCAGCCCTCAGAGCAGATGCCAAGAGGCAGAGGGCGTCTCCAGGGAAGCCAAGGTCCGGATAATTTGCGTGCTGGGAGCACTCGTTCTCAATCACGTCGAAGAACTTCCACAGCGAGCGGGGAGTCCAGCCGCCCTTTGAGACGATCGGCGCGGCTGTCCAACCAGGCAAACACCGCTGGTGTTCCGGCCGCTACACTTTCGAACTTTACCGAAATTGCGGGAACGTCCCCAACTACGGTCAATACGAACTTACAGGATACTGCACCCTACTACGGTCAAAGTGCCACAGATTTCACGCAGCTTCCCTTCCAAGACAGTGCTACAGCTGCCACGACTGGTTTTCACCGACAAGAGAGCTCCGCTTATCAACCAGTCGAGGCCACATCCAGCAGCAATTTCAGCACTTCTGCAATGTACGTAATGAATCTGAGGACACAACCTCCACCCACAGCCAGGATTGGACACCCGATATACCCAGCGTGTTCGGTCCAGGTCAGACTCCGATACGGATACGTGGATCCCTATGAGGACGTGGGTCGTCTTGTAGCTGTTGCGACGCTGTACTCAGCCACTCGACGCGGGCACCTAGCGGCGGTCGGACCGGATATGATCAGTGGTCGGCTTGTTGACTCCATTCATTCGGTAAGTGAGAATGAAGAAGACACTGATGATCAAGTGGTTGGCCTAGCTTCTTTTCCCGGCGTCACGATTCAGCAAGCCGGCAATTATCAGATCAGAGTAACCCTGGTTCGCATACCCACTTCTGGTGAGCAAGCCGTTAATCTCCAGGCCGTCGACAGCAACATCATTTCCGTGTCTTGAGTTGGCGGATGGATAGGCTATGAGCAGATTGTCTCTTCTTGACACCAGCGTGCTGGGTTATGAGGACAATTGATATGGGCTTTGGGGTCAACAGCACCCAGCGCATTGATTTCGGTTATATGTTCTAGTTCGTGAACAATCATATTCTTCGTTTAAGTCGTTACTAAGCTCATGCTGAAGTCATTAGTGGAAATTATTTTGGAATGCACATATGAAATGAATGTGTGATGGATGAATGCAAGACTCAGTAATCCAAGCATCCTGTACTCCTGGCAGCTCGTGATCGAGAAAGTTGCCTTATGCAGTCCTTGTGGAAGACAGTGACGCCCTCTCCGGAATCATCTACGATTTGAAAAATAGCGTTCAAAATGTGATGTGCGCACTCAGCAAACGAAGTCAATTTTGTCCGGTCACGCTGCACTATTTAGTCATCAACGGTAGTTCGTTGTCCCGAGCCGGAGATTCGCCCATCAATTACTCAATTTTAAGCTATATAATTCTTTCGCATGTTTAAATCTGGAAAGCGATAATAGAATCAGAGGCTAGAGCTTACATAACATGAATGATGTCATATCTTTATACAGACAGCCACCAAAGAAAGTGTTCAGCTGCCTCGAAGCGACTGGGTACTTTGGCAGTGTCTGCACGCAAGGAGGTTAGCGAAAAGTTAACGGTCTGTCAGCTCTTGCGCGAGCGAGGCGTCCGTCATGGAAATACTGTACTTGTTGCTGCCCGTTTCCGTCTACGACAATGAAGAGAACATGACCAACAAAGCGCAAGCACCAGAGCAGCTGCAGCAACGATTATTACGATCAACACGACGTTGGTTGCAATGCTTTCTGGAGTATTGGTGATTGAGACACGGTGACAGACGGGCTGTGGGAGACTAGAATATTGAGGATATTGCTGTGGCCAATGCTGTGACTGCGAAGAATTTGTGTTTTGCCTGGGACAGCCAGGAGCAAGATATGAAGTGTTACAGGTGATCTTGTAAGTTCTTTCCATTTTTATATCGGCACATGGCTGGTGAGAGTTCCAACTTAACTGGTATAAGATTTTTAAGGATGCACTGGAGATGTGACTCTGGAATGACGAAAGGCCGACGTGCACACAAAGCGCCCAGGTTTTAAGGCTCAGAAATTCAACCAATATCCTAGTCTCATCGAATAAAGCCCATTGAGGGATACTTCGTCAACCTAAGGCTACCGCACAACCCATTCTCCCACAGGAAATATATTGTCCTCGCTTCAGGTGTTGGCTGATGCGCATCAGGTGCATCACGAACCTAGGATCCTGTCTTGTTAGAGCCTCACAGAATGGCAGCTGCTTCATGCAAAATGCTACTCCGTGATCTGAATATGTGGAAGGGCTCGAGCTTAAGCACTGTCAGTAGCGTGGTAAAATCAAAAGCGTAAAATTAGATTCAAGGGAAATCTGGTTTGACTTTTCGCGTCTTCACCAATATGGTTGACTTTATGAACTGCAAAGACAGGAGGACATTGACAAAGGTGGCTTCACCCGAGGTCACCATTGCGACTGACAAGAAACCCATGTATATAGTTCCGCCAATTCTGAGTATCGCTATCAACTAAATCTTATGTTTCTGCAATTATCTTGACACTCTAACAAATATCCCTGAACACAACAAAGATGGACACACCACAGCCAACTGCTATGCAATACTCACTTATGCCTATAGTACGTCTCGTCACCTACAGCTGCGGCCATTATACCCACAGGCGCACGGAACGTACGGAACCCTCCCTGGAGTCATTCTCAGATGAATGTCTCTTCCCGATCGATGGAGTTGAGGCGCATGATGAACACTGCGGTCTTGATCGCTGTGCTAATATGAGTAGGGACAAGCTTAGCACCAGTCTAACTCCGATGATCAACCATGCATTTGACATCTTAACTAAGCTGGAGAACCAGTACGAAGACATGGGTCGTCGCTTTTACCTAATTCGCAAAGCGGTGTTTGTATTTGCTGAAGGGGCTTTGGATGACAGCCTGCTAACAGCGACGAAGATTGCCTTTAATACGGATGCTTTCACAGGACAGGATCCTCTTCGAAGTTTTTTGCAGAAAATGCTTTGGGACGTTGAGCAGGGGTTGTATAGAACTCGTCAAAGTCTTTCTCAAGATCCATCTGTGGCTTTGGTTAAGCTCAACGCATGTCGGCGTCTTCTCTGCCAAGTTATTCTTGAAACTACCTCAATCGACCGTGCCCTGGCCTGGCTGGAGAGCATCCAACGTGCTAAAGAATCGAATAATGAGATCGAAGACGAGGGTATTGTAGCTGAGATGGACCACATTCGATGCGCCAGGAAATGGGTCCATACCCTACCAGAAATCGGTCGAGCAGTAAATAACCAAACTTTGCGAAGCGGGCAGGCTGTCCGGTCGATGTTCCAGCCGGAACGCAAGCTTGATCCAGACGAAGAATGGTGGCTGCATCCATTGCAGGACCTACTCCCAATCCAAATGACGGACAGGGATAGCGATCTTTCTTGGAATACGATAGGACCTCTGATACCGTGGCTCACTTGGGATCCTCCGGTGTTGTCACAACCTTATGGGCCAGTAAGCGAATTCAATGGTACGTCATTGCTGCATCCAGAGCTCACTGCCATTCCTACGAGTTCACCTGACAGGCCGCTACCTCAGCTAAGCAGTGTTGTTGAAGAAGGCCTAGCCTTGGGACTACCTGGTTACCCCAATAATGCAACATTCATACCAGGCGATGGCGATCAGCCCCCCCGTGAAGTTACCAATATTGAGGGAAGAACATCGCAGAACGACCTCTTCCTTACAGAACCTTCTCCCCAAGCGACTGTTGAAAGCGTTGGTACGCAAACGGAGGACGAGCTTTTCTCTCCACAATTTGGAGGAACTTCAAGTGCTGGACCCTCAGGAGCTGTAGCAACGCGGCAGCCAGATGAGAGACTTCTTCGGGAAAGCCGCGAACTACCCTCCTCCTCGGCCACAGCGACACGTGAAGGGCCTACTTCTTATACTAGCAGAGGGACGCAGACGGACTCTACATTTGCGAGAGATGCAGCTCGAACTGAGATTGATATCTCCCAAATGCAGGAAACAGGCAGATCCCGTACTAAAACTCCCAGCGATAGTGCAGAAATAACCCCATTGGGAGATAGGCTTTTCTGGGCAGAGTTGCAGGCATCCAATCCGGGAGTCAACTTTGAGATAAGGTTGCCAAGCATGGACCCGAGTACGCCTGATGAATCGGGAGAACAAGGTGTCCACCTCAGTGATGTTGATCGAGACCCAGCTTCGTGAATTTGGAGGTCATGAGTTGTAAGATTATGGAAGAATGTTGAGATGGCATCGATGGGGGTAAAGAAACACTTGGGCATGGATTGTTGACGACAGGACTGTATAACTTATGTCTTGCTTAATCGCAAAGCTTTTACGGAGTATACGGATTGTTACGAAAGCTTGAGTAAAAGAAATTATTCATATGATGTTAAAGTGTGATGTGCTGACCAGGTTTGAGGTTTTAATGTCTGATTGGTCCATATATCTTGCTTGACCATAGTATTAGATACCCAACACATTCTTTGCTTCCAGCACTCGTATCTCTGAACCGATATTCTGCCCTTTTCATCCAGTTTACTACGAGGCTTGCGATCTGCAACGACTTTCTTTCACCGCCAGAGCAACGCAAGCAACCACTCCTTGTTCTTTCACTTTGGACTTGGCTTCAATCACTACAACTGTGCACTTACCTCAGAAATCCTTCCTTCCACACCATTGCGTCTCAAAGAGTCTGTATACGAGCACCTTCAGAGCTACCAATTATTACAAAATGGCGACTGGTAACCTCTCCTCTCCTCTCAAACTCCCTCGCTCCTCGCCTCTGCCAGCTCCACACTAACCCCCTCCGCCCATAGAGCCACCCCTTCCACTTCCCCCCAAAACCGTCCCGCTCACCTGCCATGGCCACTCCCGCCCCGTCCCCCACCTCTCCTTCTCCGCGCTCGACCCCACCTCGACTTCCTCTTCGCCGCAATACTACCTCATCTCCGCCTGCAAGGACAACTTCCCCATGCTACGCAACGGCGTGACGGGCGACTGGATCGGCACCTTCGTGGGCCACAAGGGCGCCGTGTGGCAGGCGCGCCTGTCGGCCGACGCCAGCCTGGCCGCCACCGCGAGCGCCGACTTCAGCGCCAAGGTGTGGGACACGACGAGCGGCGAGGCGCTGGCCACGCTCGAGGCCAAGCACATCTGTCGCGCCGTCGCGTTCCCGGGCATGGGCGTCGAGGTGGCGGGCCAGGGGGTGGGGAAGAGGCCGCGGTGGGTGGCGACGGCGGGGGCGGAGAAGAGGTTGAAGATTTGGGATATTGAGCGTGCGGGCGCGGGCGCGGGGAGTGTGGATGGGG
>JAGFVP010000322.1:0-31171 GCA_021031095.1 Bathelium albidoporum | reverse complement strand
CCGTCCCTCGCTCCCGCCTCCACCTCCGCCTGACCCCCACGCCCATGCCTCATACACAAATACCGCACCAGCTCCGGATTCACCTTCTTCGCCACCCTCTCCGGCCAGCACCCCCTCCGCCAGAAATGGCTCGCGCTCGCGAAATTCAAGTACAGCGGGCCCGGCGGTACCGGATGCGTCACATCCGTCGTCCAGCCGGGCACGGGCGCCACCTCGGCCGCCGCGCGCGTGAGGTGCGCGCAGATCTGCGTGAGCTTGGCAGGGAGCTGCGAGGCGGCGCGTACTTCGCACGCGTCTTGCACGCAGATGGCTGCTATGCTGGCTGGCGAGGATGAGGAGGTGGAGGAAGAGGAGGAAGAAGAAGGGAGGGAGGACGAGGGGTCGCTACTGAGGTAGTGCGTCGTGTTGTAGGGCCACCACGCCGCGTCCAGGCCCCATCCGCCGGCGCGAGCGTACCGTTGCTGCAACGCGGGAGCGAGCGCGAAGCGGCGGAGGAGCACGATCTTGCCGCGGACGGCGCCGAGAGGAGGGATCACGGGCGCGGTGTACCAGTAGCTGGGGTCAGGAAGGCAGTAGTGGTCGTGTAGGATACGGGCGAGGTCGTGGTCTGTCGCAGGTCCGGGGCCCTCGCGCTTCAGGGAGACGAGGACCGTTTCGGAAGGGTGAGCATCCAGGAAGGCGTGCAGGTCCGCGAGGAGCACGCGCAGCGTTTTCGGGCCAGTGAGGGCGATGGGGAAAATGCCGTGGACGAGGAGGAGGTTGTCGTAGCTGGGGTCGTGGGGCAGTTCGGGCTGGACGCGGATGTCGAGAAAGCGGATGCCGTTTTGGAGTTGTGCTGACAGAGGAACGGCTTGGCAGCGGACGGAGGGAAGGGCGTGGTAGTGGGTGGAGGAGTTGTGCGTGCCGGGGATGGACAGGCCAGAGAGGGGGATTGCGTCGGGGAGATATTGCATCCATGAGCTGAGGTTGGCAGAAGAGTAGATGGAGAGATGGGATTCCTCTGGTATAAAGACTCCTATAAAGCGAGAGCGGGGATTTGGGGTCAAGGGGAGAAACGGCTGGGATGCAAGATTCGATGGGATGATATCGACTCGATGCCTCTCACCATTGCTATGGAACGTAAATCTCAAGATGCCATATGCATGCCTTTTGGCGATGTCGATGTCTGTTGTAACCAACGAAAACGCACTGATCTGAATTGAAACATTTCGGGTGGAAAAATTCAATGCATGCTGGACCAATTGCGGTGCAGAAGGGCCAGTCGTGCTGCTGAAAAGAGGCGTAACATATGAGACATTGGTTGTGATGTTTGAGAGAAAGCTGTCTTGTTGCTTTGAAGGTCTCGAAGCTCCTTCATAGTATTCAATGGACTTTAGCTCGAGCACCTTTGGGGTAAAGTTCCTAATGATTACTGGAACGATCATGATTTTAGCCAAGTCCCCGTACGATTTGCAATTTATTCATATTGATTAGGTAATTGCATCGGGGTCAATTTTCCGAACACAGGTATCATCTAGACTTCAGAGTGGCAAACAAAGCACCAATGCATTGTTCTCTATATTCGGGGTCTGTATCGCCAGTGCGAAAATACCAGACGACCTGTAAAGCTAGAGAAACAAAGGTCCAGTCATAGCAACGCAAATTATGCAAATAGGGAAAAGCTTCTATGCATTGGACGAGCTACAATGATCCCTCCGAGTGCCTACTTTGGTGCTTGGAGCAAATAGTTGCATTATCTGTATGTGCGTGGGGTATCTAGCTCATGCGTAGTTATACCTTCATGCATCTTGATATAAGGCCAGCATGCCATGTGTATGCCGGCAGCCAATAGCAAAACCTTCGCTGAAACAAATGGAAGAAACAACTAAAAATAAGGATCATATGCACAGTAGCAGAAGGTAGAATATTCACAGAGGAGGCGCATCCTCAACGTCTACGAGCCCAAGCAAGAGCATGTCTTTAGGTATCGTACCCTTTGGCGAAATTGTCCCTTCGCGCCTCCTCTTTTGATATTCACAAGGCGATGTAGGCGGTGTGAGCGACGATGGTGAAGTTGTTACGGGAGAAAGGGCCATGACGCCGGACGTTTTGACATTGGCAAGCTCAGCGTCAATTTTTGGGGGTTTGTGAGGTGGGCACGCATTGTTGCGGACAGACTGAGGAGGTACATCATGGAGTAAAGAATGAGCATTAATTCGAAGTGCTGAAGCAGATGGTTTGTTCGGCGGTCGTCCTGGAAGTTTGGGTTTGTCCTTAGTAATTGGCTGTTCTGATTTTGTGTCTTTATTTTTGACCGCCATAGGCTTCGTTTGCTTGAATCTAATACTGATCTTTCCATCTGGAGCTCTGGATTCCTTTTTTGGCCCACGTTTCTTGCCTGGAGCCTTTGGCCTCGCCCTCAGACTACTCTTTTTGAGGGCATCGTTAATAGTCCTGCCCTTGCTGGCTGGGTTCGACGGTTTCAATGGCAGGCGTGGTGCAGGTGAGAGCAGCTCAGGCTGGGGTCTTTGCGGTGTGGAAACGGGTGTATCCAGAGCCAGATGCGGTTTGAATGATGGGTTGGGCTGGATAAGGCGCTTATGTGGAGACTCCACAATCACCTCAGGCTGACTGCCGCCTCTTGTCTGCCATTCTTCATCTGTCACCTCGCGATCAGGCGAGCTCTTATCGTCCCAATGCCTCATGGCTGCCAGTCGGGCGACTTCATCGCTTCTGCCCCGCACAATTAAATCCCAGCAATTTTCAAATTCCTTTCCAGTAGGCTCTGGATCATTGTTGATCCAAATGGAGACGCCATCGCGTCGACCTCTCACCGTCTTTGCCATTTCGCGCACAATTCGTTTTACCCCGGGTACCTTCAGAGTGGTACCAACGACGATCAGTGCATCAGGTCGCTTCCGCAGATCTGCCTGGGTGACAGATCCGATGGCCTCATCGTCGGGGTTGTGCTCATTGTACAATACCATGCGAGGTCGCATTCGTCCAATTCCATGACTTCTCTTGCCAGCATGGTCAGTGCGCACGCGATCAGTCTCGGCGCATTCCCTACAAGCTGGGGGAATGGGTCCTTCGAAAAGATCCCTTTCAAAATCGCGTGGGCGGTGACACTTGGAACAGACCATCATGTCCAGACCGCCGTGCAGCTGAATTGTTCTTGGCCATGGACCTTTTCGGGGTAACGGAACTTCAGTTTTGAGCGGTTCGAGACGAGTGTCAAGCCCGTCTACGTTTTGCGAGTATAGGCGTAGTAGCCGTCCTTCATGAGCCAGGCTCGCAAGCAAATGATGGAATTCGGTGGGCTGCGCGGCTTTGGTCTGGCTGGACATTTTGCGCACCATTTCATGGAAAGTCGATGTGGACACATCGTCCTTGTATACGGACGCGTCAAACAAGTGCTTTCCGGACCCTTTCAGGTTGTGCTCCGACTTCAACGTGGAAAAGAGACCGGTAGAGGAACGAAAGTCTGGAATGCCTGCAGCAACACTAATGCCAGCGCCCGCAACTACGACTATTTTCCGTTTCTTGTGGAGAACCTTTAAAAGTTTTCCCAGTTGGTCCTTAGAAATGGCGGGTTCGGCCTCCAAACTAAGGTCGAGATGGTGCGTGGTGCGCGGTTTATCGTGATCCATCCTTCTTCGCTTCGCGGGTGGAGGTCCATCACCATCTGCACACTCGGACTTCTTGTCCTCGGGAGTGGGAGTGCCGCCGACCGAGGATTGCTGCGTTGGCGGCGGAGATGGATACATGTCTGAGGGAGGCGTGGGCGACCGAGATGGAACGGGACTCAGGACAGAGCTCAGCTCTGAGAGACTGCTGGAATCGTCGTCGGGAAGATCCATGGTCGCAACGGGGAAGCCGCGTCCAGGAATGCAACTACAGGCAGGCGCGCTAAATGATGCGGTAACAATAAACCCTCAAATATGACTCATTAGTGCGAATGAAGCAGCGAGCGATGCAGAGACGTGATGGTGAATGAAAGCGAGCGTGGAGGGAAGGGAGGGTGAGGTAAGATGGGACGGGCTGGGGGAGGACCAGCGGGCGAGGAGCGCGGTTGTCGATGCTGATGGTGTTGCGCGCGGGCGGGCCGGCTTTATTTGGCTCATCCACTCTCTGTCCACTCTGCGCCTGCCCCCTCACCCTTCTTTTGCTGTGCCTCCACTCAATTGGGCCCTTTCCGCTCCCGTTGCAATCAGATTCAAGCGATGCAACGGCAATTCATTGCTTTGTTCAGCACAATGGCTAGATCTGTCTTCCCCCTGCACCAAGCTGCAGCGCTGCGGGGACTACGAACAATGCCGATCGACGATAATTTGGGTCGACCAGCATCGTACATGCTCTATGCAGCACAGCACACGGTTTGTGTTTTTCCGGTGGGAGAGCACACAATGGCTTTGTTCGTCTGCTGTGCTCGTCCTGTGTTGTTGTTTTGATCCACCGCCCTAGCCCCCTGCAACCCAGACGGGAGGCGGTCACTTCTACGCGAGATCCCGATCTAAGCCGCATCGGGCTAGCTTGGCCGCGATCGTCAATCCAAAGCCGACTTCCTGTGCACCCATACTGAAGACGAGAACCTTGCTGCGCTCCATGGAAGACATTCCATCCTGACTCGGGGGGTATGCATGGTGTTTACGGCGTCTTGTAGTAGCACACCATGTAATCGTAAAATATACGTTTTGTTGCTTTTCATACTCTTGTCATCCCAAAACAGAAAGTTCTAATCCCATCCTCATCCTCATCCTTATGCACCTCATCATGGACAACAAGGAATCAGATTACATGGACGATCTGTTCGGAGAGTCTGAGCCTGTTCAGAGTGACCTCTTTGGGGACACCGATCCAGTCCAAGTTGCCGTACCAGCATTGCTAACCCCAAAGCCGGTTCTCGACCGTCTTGACGAGCTCCAACTCAGCGGATGCTGCAAGTAAGCCGACAAACATCCGGTCGTCTCTCGCAAAGGTTCTCTCTGACGAAGTGCTTCTTTAGTAAAGTGGAGTGGTCCAAGGCAGGCGCCATTACCTACATTGGCGCAAATGGCCGATCTGTTTACCTCCGCATGTTTTGTAGAAGCAACAACAAGGAGGACTGGGATCTTGGTGAGGAGGTCTCTCTTCCCATTAAGCTTGCTCCCGATGCGCCTCATCTCGTGCATCTCTTATGGAATCAGAGTGGCACGATCCTGGCCGTGTTTGATGCCTGCGGCCGTACTGCCCTTTATGCCAATCTTGGAGCCTTTGGCAGAATCCAACCCCTGCAAAATAGCACTCAGGATGACGAAGACGACTCGGCAAGGGTCATTGCTTCTTATTGGCTTCCTAGCATCGTCATGAAGGGCATGGCCATGTACATACGTTCGGCAACGCGAGCCGATGAAGCGGATGGATGGTCCTTTCAAACCGACTACGACCGCACACCCGGACCGAGCCATCCTTTAGACTCCAAATCAGCCTTGATCTGCTTGACAATGTCTGGGAAGCTCAGACTGTTATACGACGCTGGTTCAACTTGGGCCGAGCATACCTTAGATCTGGGTATTGCCAAGACCTGTGACGATTTTCTCACCCATGCTTCTTTCGCACCAGACAAGGATGGAAGACTCTTTTTCGTGGCTCACAACATATCCCGACAATTGCAGCTTTTCGAGCTGCGCATTAACTGGAATGAAACCAAGCAGAATCTTCGCGGGCAACAAATAATTACTGGACTGGATCCTGCTATGGAGGCTTCAACTCTTAGCACGATACCATTCTTTGCGCCATCGCAAGCCAATGTCGATCAGTCCGATCTCGATCCGATGATGGACTGGAGAGACACATCTGTGGCCAATTTGACCCATCTCCAACTTCTCCCCGCTTCGTTCAATAAGAATTGGGAACAGCGAATATGTCCATTGCTTATTGCCGTATTTTCACATACTCGCAACGGTGTGAACGCAAGTTCAATGCACCAGGAGGACTTCAGTGTCATCAGTCAGTGGGAGTTGCTCACCTTCCACTCCACCCTTCACTCAACATTTAATGAATTGAATTCTAGGGCGAAGCCCGCCAAGCTAGAAACTTCTCTACACCGAATGATGTTACAAAAAAAGCCTGATGTGATATCGAACAGCCACATTTTAGATTTATGTCCATTGCATTTCAATAACATCGTAGCGACCGCCTTGAGTGATGGTTCAACCCTCCTACGAGATCGCACCACCATGGAACCGATTCTCCCTGAAATTGCAACAGAGAGTGTGAGCAGCCTACCGCAGGCTGGGTTCGCTTTTCCAATAAGTACCGAACATCTCGGACTGTGCTTTGCATACTCCACCAACGGATGCGTTGCCGTGGCTATGGATATAGAAGGGAAGCTCAGGTTGCGAAAGATGGAGATCATGACCGATTGGAGCGATGACTCTCAGCCCGAGCAGCCAGTCATTGCGCTGACCTCGCAATACGCAATGGCTTGTTGGTATTCATGGACCAATGACGATGTACTAGCCACCGTGCCTCGAAACACTAAGCAAGAGCTGCTCGATATGTTTCTCCGCTACGTTTACGCCCCTCTGGGCGTGAGCGTTGATTATGCCACAACTGAGTCACAGAAGGACACCGTTACCTTGTTTCGCTTTTCTACTTTTGCAAGATGTCTGAGCGCTCAAAACGTGCTTGGGAATTTCCACCGACAAGGGCCTGGGAAGGCATTGCCGAAGAAAATCGCTTGGGCAATCTTGAACATTCGAGCAGTCGCCATCACCCTCGGTATTACTGTCAAAAATGACAAGAATATCTCACCGCTGGATCCAAGCATTGTGACACTCATAAGTGGTATCACCAAGTGGATGCTCGACCTTGTTGCCTTTATGATGGACGAGCTATTTACCCTCTCCGACGCCCTCCGCGGCCACGAGATCAGCAAAGATAAGCTTTCTCAAGAAATTAAAAGACTGAATACGCCAGCTCTCCACCTCATGCTGCAGAGCATCCCACGCATGCTCGTCCGCTTCAACTGCCAATATCTCGCCCTGGCGCTTAACAACGCCCATAAGACGGGTCAGCAAGCCGAAGATCCCGCGGAGCGAAGAGCCATTGCCGACTACCTGGCGCTCTTCAACGAGGCGCCCGTGAAGCTGCATCAGTTTCGTAGAATGATTGATGAGGCCGAGGGATGGATCAAGAGGGTCTACAACGACTCCTTTGGCGAAGAAGCCCGTGTCGAAGCGGAGCGGTCAATGCTGGTTTCGGGCGCGCTACCAGACGCGCTGATGCCCGTGGCTAAACACCTGCTAACGAGTACGATGGAGCGGCTTCGGTCAGAAATGGATCCTGCCAAGATCTATTTTCACGACATGCGGTGGCTCGGTTTAACGGACGACCAGGCGTCGGAGATGTTGTTAGAGAAACAAAAGTATGATGTCCACATGAAGAAGCCCATAGGACCAAAGGCGAGGCTACGACGATGTACCAGGTGTCGGAGTTTGATGGATGATACGCCAAATCAATCAAAAGTGCCCTCAGCTGCTTGGATGGCATTGTTGGAAAAGTCGTGCGTTTGTGCTAGCAATTGGATGGCGGTACCAGAAACTTGATGGCTGTAGGTTTTATTAACTTTGGGTGGGATATCTGCGCTCAGGACAAAAAGTCGTGTTGAAGGCGCTGCTGGAGCAATATCAACAAAAGAAATTCATAGAACGCAAGCAGTCTTTCGTTAGGACATTAGAACAGTTGCCACCCAGGATTCTCCGATCAGAGCAGTCCAAAGACTCCTAAAAGAGCTACGACCATGCCCAGCCACGATCCACCACTGCTCACTTCTGCAGCTGGACGTGCTGCCCCTAAAAATGGCGAAGCGCTACTCGAAGACGTGCTCTGCGTTGCAGTTCCCCCACTAGCATCACTACCAGTTGGCGTCACGATCGACGTATCCGTCCCACTCGACCCTGCCGTCGCAGTCACGCTTGCTCCCGACGTCTCCTCCGCCCCCGATCCACCCAGCGTTTCAGTCCCATACAACGTCTCCGTCGCCCCGCTCAGCGTCGTCACCGCCGTCGGCACCACCGTCACGCTTCCACCCCCGACCACTCCGCTCGTATCGATTGTCGCTACCGAGCTCGTCAGCTGCGGCGGCACCAGCGTCCCGTCCGTCGACGACAACGGGCCCGTCACCGTCGTCGTCACCACCACCCCGCTGCCCGTCGCATACGGGTTCGAAATGCTGCCGCAGATGTCAACCACGCACCCGCTGAGCCCGCCGGGGCCGATCGTCCCGCTCTCCCCTGGGATGGAGCCGCTGAGGCCGGGCAGCGAGCCGCTGATGCCGGGGAGGCCGCCGCTGAGCCCGGGACCGCTGCTGGCGCCGACAAAGGGGAGCGTGCGGGAGATACTGCCGGGCCCGTTGCTGGTGTTGGGGAGGGTGCCGGCGAGGGTGACGGTGGGCGTGGCGGAGGTATCTGTGTTGGTTTGAGATCAGTTGAATGACTGCGGTAGAGATTTGGGGGTAGGTGGGGTGGATTACTGGATGTCTCGGTAGATTGGCAGCGCGCTGAGGCGAGGAGGAGCAGCGCCGTCAGTAGCTTCTGTTGAAAGTAGGCCATTGTTAGATCGCTACGGAATGATCTGTTTGCACATGTGTGAGATGCGCATGAAGTCGATTATAACGTGGTGAAGGGCGAGGCTGTGAAATACCGAGGCCAGACGTCAGAGGTCACGCCGCTTCCGATGCGCAGACATGCTGAAGCGATTCGAGGCGTCGTCAGCTGTATTTTGTACGCTTGAAACTATCTTGGAAAATCCTGGATTGACGTCTCATGTTTGAGGTTTGATGCGTTTGGGACCAATCGACGGCGACCAGGCTTGCACATCCGTGGGGAAACCATGCCCTCTGACGCGTTCGCCCGAGATCCCCTAGGGTCAACCACGACGGCGCATGATTTGTATCCTGGATGAATTCGTGATTGGCTGAACTTATCAGCGCCTTTATAATGTGGCATTCTGCGATGCTTACATACGCGGTTTCCGTGTAATTCGGAATGCGCTGGAGTTGAAACTCGTGGTGACGCACCCGAGATCTGCAATGGAAACCAGATTTCGTTCGCCGCCATTCTCTTTCTTTGTTGTGTCATGATCATACCGCATTCGGCCAAGGATTTGAGCACCTCAAGGACCTAGGATGGAAGCGGCACTGGGTATCATTGGAGCTGTCGGCGTCCTCGGGCAAGTCTTCAATGGTTGTCTCCAGGCTTATCGGATTTACACTGCAGCAGCCAACCTGGGACGCGACAGCGAGCGCCTGGTATGCAAGATTCGGATTGAAGAAGCTCGGCTACAGGTCTGGGGACGAGAATGGGGCGTAGTCGAAGGCAGACTCGAGGCGAATCTCGCTGCGGCAGATTGGGGCCCACCTGGACTGCTCTCGTTGGCGGAGACGATCTTGACCCAGCTGTATTCCACCATCATGGATTTCCACAAGCTGCAAGACAGGTATGGCCTCCGAGAAGCGGCGCCGGGAAGCGTGGACAAGGACGCTTACAAGAAATCAGAGGACCCGCGAAGCTCAGTGGCCGCTAAATTTAGAGACAACCTGACGCTTCGAGCTCGATGGGTCGTGGCAGACAAGGAAAAGTTTGGAGTGTTGCTGGAGGACCTCGGATTCTACAATGATCGCCTCGAAAGGCTATTCCCTCCGCACAAAATATCTACTTTCCAGAGAACTTGGAGATACGAGTTATTGGATTCCACTCAGCGGAATGTGCAGAATCTCGACTTGTTGGAGAATGCTTCTAGCGAAAAATATCCGCAACTCAACGCACTTGCTAAGCTCAAGCATCTTCGTATCAACCTAGATGCGCAGGAACCATCCAAGAAAATTCTCTCCACCTCGGCTTTGAAGATACCTCGCTGGCGTTTGAATTTTGAAGATGCAACAGGCTCTACCCGGATTCAAGGAATTTACCAGCGCCCGACGGACACCCTGAAAGACGGGCAAGTAGCAGAAGAAGTACCCGTAATAATAGATTTCATCTCCTATGAGCATTACCAAGACATCGATTCAAGACTGCATCTCTACCAACGGGTGGACAATGTTGCACGGATGCTTCACTCTGCCTCTAACAGACATCCTGATTTGCACACGTTAGACTGTCTAGGCTATGTCGATGACACTGCAGCGACTCGATATGGCATTGTCCATCTTTTACCTGAAGCATGTCCCCAATCTTCGCCGAAACCCGAATTCCTTTCGCTTTCTACCGTGATTGGTGACTCGATCCGAAGGACGCCAGACCTCGATGCTCGGTTTCGATTGGCGCGTTCCCTTGCCATCGCTTTGTGGTCTTTTCATTCGCTCGACTGGCTTCATAAAGCATTTTATCCATCTAATATCCTCTTCTTTCCCCCACCTACAGCTCCCAACGGAGCGGCTTCCATCAACCACGATTTGGACTGCCCTTACGTACTCGGCTTTGACTCTTCGCGGCCGGAGCACCTCTCTGAGATGTCGGCTGCCGCCCAGCCATCCGTTGCACATCTCCCTGACCTGTACCGGCACCCGGACAGCCTTGGCATCTGGCGACAGAGTTACAGGAAGGCATACGACATCTACTCTCTTGGTCTCGTGTTGCTCGAAATCGGTCTCTGGACCTGCATTACCGGATACTGGAAACCAAAGTATTCCCCAAGCGTCTTCAAGCAAAAGATTTTGAGCGGAATGGTGCCCCATCTGGGTTCCAAGACCGGCTCAAGGTATAGGACAGTGGTAGAGCGATGCCTGACGTACGGAGATGATGCCGAGCAATTGAAAACTGCCAAAGGTGCTGAGAAGAAGGGAGACGAAGCAGAGACAAAAAGAAAAGAAATACCACCTAATCAGATGATGGAATGGGTAGTCACGTCTCTTGAGAAGCTGAGCGTCTGATAGACATTTTTCGGGATGGATAGATTTGTTTCCCAATAGATCGCCATTTGGAGCGCATGGCATATACTCAGATCTATGTTCTGACATCAGTGCGGATTGCGCCCGCATAGATGGAACCATAATGCAAGCTCAACGGAGTGCGATAATACAAACTCAAAATAAGGCAACCCCCTCATGGATCCAGAGTTCTCCTAAATGTGCTGCAAAGCTTGAAACCTGTAGCCAAGAGTGGACCAGGTGAAGAATCCTCGATCTACTCATCATCATCATCATCTTCATCTACCACCCGCCTCTTCTTTGTACGCACGGGCGAGCCATCGCGGGCTTCCGAGGCCTCGTCCGGCTCTTCTCGCTCTGCTCGATGCCTCTTCGGACTCCTCCTGTCCTCGACAATCCCATCGTCCTCATCCTCGTCATCCTCCTCGATCTCTTCCTCCCCGTCGCTGTTCACCAAAAACCCATCGTCCACATCATATTCATCCTCCTTGGTGTTCCTCCTCCGTCCTGCATACTCGTCCTCGTCGCTATACTCGTCCATCCGCCTCGGCCGCTTCTTTGGCTTCGCCCTCGTCCTTCCCCCACCCCCTTCTTCGCCCTCGAGCAGATCCGTCGTCAACCCGCCACCACCTCCACCCGTCCGCAGCCCACTCCGGCCGAGCACCCGATTCGCCCGCTCCCTGTCCCGATTCTCCGCCGCCTCGCGCCGGCGCTGCGCACGCACCTTGTCGCGCTCCGCCAACTCCGCCTTCTTCTTCGCGAGCTCCGGATCCTCCGTCACGCGGATGAAGTCGATGTCACCGTTTCCTCCCGCGCCGCCGCCGCCGCCGCCAGCACCACCACTGCCAGCACCACCGTTGAGCGTCGTGGTGGTGCCGCCGCGGTTGCGCACAGCGTTGGCGAGCGATGTCTGCAGCTTCTCGAGCGCGGCGTCGGTGGTGGCGGCGCTCGGCTGAATCTGCAGGCCGCAGGTGACCTTGCCGACGGTGCGGATCACCTGGGCCTCGCCGGAAGGGGAGAGCAGGTAGGTGAGTGAGTCTTGGGTGTGATCGTACGCGGTCGGGCGTTCGCGGTGATCGCGGCCTTTGCGCTCCTTAGGGGCGTTCGGGGTTGGTTTCGCCGGGTGGAGTTGAGGCGGGGCGAGGGGCTTGCCGTCGATTGTGTATTGGGTGGTAGGGTCGGAGCCGAATTGGAGGGTGAGAGAGCCATCAGACCAGCGGAGGATGCGGGCGTTGGATTGCAATTCGTCGGGTTTCGAGGGCGAGTATCGCCAGCGTAGAGTGGTGAGGGCGGTGTCATATTTGGAAAAGGTGGCGGAGGGAAGACCTCTGGAATGATGGTCGGTTTCTGGAACCTGAAAAGTTTCGGGTTTAAATATTGTAGGATCCAGACTCATGAATTGAGGAACTTTAAGCATGTATATCTGCTGCCGATTAGCCCAGAAAACACAGGAAAACCGCATAGAAACATACTTCGCCATCACTTGGTTCGGGCAATGGATGCCGACCAATGTCAACGTTCATGTATTTAAAGTTCTTCTCCTCATCTTCTGCCCCGTCGTCGTCGTCCTCAACCCCTTGGCGATCGTTTCGATCGAGATCATCTCCTGAATCCAGCTCCTCGTCATCAAGTTGTCGCCGACGCCTGGCGCGACCAGTCAGTGATCCGGATCAGAGTAACTCAAGCTTGCATCGCTGACATACTTGGGCTCATCTTCTACTTCGTCTTCCCCAAAGAGGTCCTCTTCATCCTCTCCGGCGGGCAACTGATCCGCGTCATCGTTGAAGAGATCCTGTTGATCCGCATCCGTTCTTTTTCGCACCGTTCGCACTGCGTCTTCCTCGTCCTCCTCGTCGTTGTCGGCAGAGACTATTCCGCCAGAAACAAGTGCATCATCGTCAAATGCATTCGGAAGGCTAGGCGCCTCATTATTTGCGGCAACAGCAGCAGCGGAAGCCATTAGCTATGCACAAGCCAGGAACGGACGCGAGGAGCGGGAACTACGGCCACCAAGAGAGTCCTATTTGACAAGGCCAGGGAATATATGCTGCACAAAGGCGGGATGTCAGCGAAAGATTTCGGAGCCGCTATAAATTAGGGATTGATTGGTGATGTGAACAAGGCGATTCTAGTATTCTACTAGGTACCTTTGAGTCCTTGCGGCTCGTTGCAAATGTCGGGTCGGAACAATGTCTAAGACCGAGTCGCGCGCCGGCGCGTCGTCGCGTGTCGGACCCTGGCTCGAAAACCCTCACGTTAACCATCATAAACCCCTAATCAGACCGCGCAATTGACCACCCTATCCTCGTAAAGGTGTAACCCGCCGTCACCACTCGTATGACTTCTTGATAAAAGTGCTTTGGGCTCATTGCGGTGTGGTCGAAATTCCTGGAGACTCGGAGACACACTGTGACCCCTTTTATCCCCGCGAAACCGGTGTCCAGCCCAATGGCTTCGTTCTTTTCAAGTGTGTAAGTGAAGTACTTAGTTTTCCCACATTCACTTTACATTGCCAAAGTCTTCCACGCGGAGCATGACATCATACTGCTACTCAAAGTTCACGTCCATCTGCCGCCTACTTGACCCCTTCCCTCTCCACCTTTCCTTGACTCCACCGCCTTGTCTTTACTTGTTCCAACAACTTAAAGCGCTTTCCCTCCGACACCTACAATGCGAAACAAGCTCAAACGCAAATTACAAAAGCTGTGTGTTTGATTCCCAGCCGAGCCTCATGCTCAAATCTTGAATTCATCTTACCCGCAACAAATCAAGTAAGCTCCTTAGAACATTAGTATTGCTCTTACAGACTCTCGGAGACCAATTGTCAAAGAGTACCCCATGTCTTGCAAGGCTCGTATCTTGGAGCTTCAAATTTGTCACCCTTTTTCTTCAAAAGCCAGATGAGTTCGTATCAAACTAGGCGTTTTGCTATGCAGCTTACACCAGTCACATCACTCGAAGAAGATGGTCTCACTAACACTCTCTGTGTCTAGACGCTCGGGCTTGAGCGGCCGGTCAAACAAGCCTAACAACCAAGCTGGTAAAGGCAACGGCCAGCAAACTCCTTCTCCAACTTCATATTCCCCCGGGGGACAACTTCCAGCTCAATCACCTTCTGTACCGCCTCTTTCGTATTCGCCTTCATTTTCCTCCACCATGTCTACAGAAAGTGGAGAACAAGCAAGCATGCAGTCAATGCCGAGCGCACCCGCCCCTCCAAGAGTGCCTTTCTACTTTCGCGAAAAATTTGCCACGCTCATCGTCCGCGGTAATTTCATGACCCTTGCAGCTAAGCCCATGGTCATTGATGAGGGCGAGTGGATGGCCCACCAAGGTACGCGGGCTGGTTGGAGTTTCTATCAAAATTACATAATCGTACTAATCCAATTACATTTAGTTGTTGAACAGTACCGACTTCTTAACGAGATGCTGAAGATCATCCAAGAGGTAAATGGACACACTGGTATGCCGATTTGCAACCCACGCGAGTGTCCTACGATGTCCGGTGGTGGAGGGTAAGTTTGAACATCGTAGTGATCGACGTGCTGTCAAGTCAATAACACCTTGTTAAACAGACACACCTACACTTGGCTCGACCAAGCTGGCCGTCCCTGTCGCATCTCGGCCCCTCACTACATTGCGTCCGTCCAGCGCTGGATCAAGAGCAAGATTGACGATCCAAATACTTTTCCGATCGAGATTGTGCCTTCCGCCCCTGGGTCTTCTACAAACTCGGCATCGCGCACCAATCTTAACATTGGAGGAGCAGCACCTATTGCTGCAGGCCCTACCTCTCTCAGTGAGCCGCTCTCCCAGCTGGCTGGTCCTGCAGACCGCAACTGGCTTGGAAAGGCAGCAGGTTTCCCTGAGCACTTTGAGTCTGACGTGCGTAGCATGTACAAACAGATGATGCGCTGCTATTGCCATCTCTATGCCGGGCACTGGGAGAAACCATTCTGGCACCTCAATGCCACCAAGGAGCTCAACACCTGCTTTATCCACTTTGTCAACGTCGGCAAGCTCTTTGGCATCCTCGATGACAAGGACATGGAACCTATGAAGCCTTTGGTGGACATTTGGGTTGAGAAGGGATTGTTGCCTACAGCGGTAACCAATGGTAGCTCTGGAAGCGCGATCCCTGGTGCAGCTGGAGGTGTGATGTCTGGTGCTCCTGGAAATGCAACTCCCGTTCCTACTGGACAGGAAGGATATTCTCCCGCACCACAGTCTGCGTCCGGCTCTGACGCCGCTGCTGGAGCAACTGGAGGAGGACCGGGCACTGGGGCGTAACGAATGATGATGAGCAGCATGGTCACGGCGTCGACGAGCATCATGGTCGATATTTGTCTCTTAAAAGAACGATATCGGGTACTTTCGAAAACAAATGGGTGGAAACTGTGCATTCGCTTGGCGTTGAGAGCAGGGAAGCCAACGCGTGGCTAACTCACAGAGCGATCATAGATGCTCGATATCACAAATAGCGCATGAAACCTCATTAAAGGCCGAACTCGTCAGGTCACACAAGTGTATGTTTGGTGGTTTTTGCCCCCACAGGCAGGCTACGACGGTCGTACATCTAACTTGTGTCTCGCGAAGTTTGGAACTCACTAGTGCTCCTTCGTTACTAATCTGTTCATAAACAGGAAGCTGTTTAGCAAGACAGAAACAATGTTTCATTCAAGTCATCCACAGCGGCAAAAGCATATCCCATATCGATTTTTAGATCTGACTCAATGACTCAAATATGATGTGCGAATAAAAGCTTCTAACAAGATTCGGTCCAATCTCATTATTTGTTGCTGTTGTTAAAATAATTAAATTCGAGCGTTCGGTAGCAAGAGTGATATCAAACATGCACAAGGTGGTAAGACACTAGAACTTCTTGGCTACCTTACTTGGTGCTACCTTTTCTATCGAAAATCATTGGACTACAGACTTCTTATCGCACACGTATACAACTTGCCACCCTTCATACGCAAAAACAGATGTGTGAGCAGCTTTGCCTGCAAAATGACTTCACTTGGTTGCTTGGAAATCGGTGTGCATGGTGAGATGCTTATTTGGCGTCGGCGTCGGCTGACAGTGCTCCGCCCAGGACTAGCTGATCAAGGTTTCTGCGCTACAATTAAGAAGAGCCAAGTAGTCCATTGTGTTGTTAACCTAGCATTCCACGAGTAACCTCAAAATGACAACACCGCATTCTGATTCGTCGTGAGTGGTATCTATAAACGGTCTGGCCAGGACAGTCGTGTAGCTAGTTTTGCAAGGCATCACCACGACAGCCTCCTGGCTCGGTGGCAAGAAGCTTAGGAACAGTGCAAAAGAAATCTAAGAGCAAATGAACTTAGAATGGTGCTTGAATTCGAGACGCCGGAGCAACAAGAAAATGACTTGAGGAGGCTACAACTAGAGAAATCTAATACAGTGGCACAGATGTTTTTCAAATAACTGGATCCGTTTCTATCTACGATCTAGGACCTCTTCTTTCTCTTAGTTGCAACCTTGCCAGTCAACTTTGAAGCGATACTATTTTGGACTGTTTTTTATTTGGTAATTTCGGTTTAACAAAACCCTCGTTGAAGAGCAAACACTATACTGGTTAGGATAGGCCGCTCTCCATTCGACCGTCATACCTGAAAAATACCTTACCCAGTATTTTAAGATACTCTAATTCCACTAAAGCTTCTCCAACTTCATCGAGCTCTAGAAGCCAAAGGATCATGATATTAACGATACACTAAATACGCTATATAGAAAAGTCTGACACTGACTTTGCTGGATTGGGCCTACAGTTTCATATATTGCATGTCATTTAAAGCGAAGGTAACCAATCCACCAGCAAAGGAGGAGGTTTTCTACCAGCAGGCATCGATGCTTCCCATGCAGACATAACCTCAAAAATTTTTTCTTCTTGACCATTTCGTGCCATAACTTCCATGCCAAAAGGCCTCCCATTATACGTAGAAAATCCCAGAGGAACGCTACCAATCGAGTAGCCAGCTGCTGCCGCGATCGTGGGCAGTAGTGATTCGCCAGATGCCATAATTACGTCCGCATTGGATTCCTTCAGGCATTTCTCTACCGCGTCTCGCACGCTGTTGCGAAGATGTTCTAGACCCTTGCGATATTCTGGTGTGGTCATACTATCTTTCAATCCGTTCTGCAAGACTTCTTGACTCGGATGCTCTTCGCATCAAATTTAGAAGGCGGATATCACAGGAACAATGGAATGAGCGTACCTGGAGGCAATTCTACCGATCTATGTACCTCATTGAACTCCACGACATCTTTCAGAGTACGCATTTTTGGCTCATTAAATATAGAAAGGTACCTTTCGACGGTCCAGCTGATTTGGTGTCCTGAAAAGTTCTCAGCATCATCATTATCACACTTTGACAGCTTGAAGCCTACTCGATATCTGAGACATCTGCACAGTATGATACTTTTCAGTGATTTCAGGCATGGTCAGCAGAGGAGCATCAGCTGTTACTCTGGCTCCAAGGCTTTCAGCTATCCTCATGGCTTGTTGCATTTCCGTTTTCTGTCATCATTTAGTATTGCAAGCTATGTCGTCTCCACTGGCCCCTGAAATAAGAAATGTCGTTTTGACCCCGCCCAGGCGAGATTTGGATGGAGTACGTCTGTACGGGATGACTTTGGAAGTGGAATTCCTCATTTCAGGGGCTGGCATCCTGATACTTACGTGCTGTTCATCAAAAGACAGTGTTTTGTCACAGACTGACTCCGGAAATTGCCAAACATTATAGTTCAGATAGGCAATACCCACTTCTTTCCAGGATCTTTTGAGGTGAGAGTGGAAATCCCTCCCAGGTAGCAATATCTCCATTATATCGGCACAATCTTCTGGTGACTTGGCCAGTGGACCTGCACTGTCAAATGCGGCTCCACCAGATTGAGTGCCGATCATGTCAACGTCCCCAACGGTCCCCTTCAGACTGTAGAGAGCAGCGCGTATCGCAGGCTGAACTAGTGAGCCGTCTGACTCGGTTCCGATAGCAACAGGGGCAAAGCCTGCTGCTGTTCCAACTGCAGAACCAGACGAAGATCCTGCCGGAGTCTTGAGACGACGTCAGCCGTGACACTAAGGACGCATATTTTGAGCAGTAATACACTATGTCCCATCCACTTATCTTTCCCGTCAATACCACCTTTCACGTAGGGTGAGATAGTCTAATTATATCAGCTGAGAAAAAAACAGTAGAGGTATGCCATACTTGACCTCCTACAGCGGACCATCCGCTAGTAACGCCGATTCCCTTCATGTTGCCCCACTCCTAAAAGAAAAATCAGAGATGATCTAATCGAGACAAATACAATGACAAGATAGACCGACCGATAGATTTGACTTTCCGATCACAATGCATCCAGCTTCTCTCAATAGAGTTACTATTGTTCCATCTCTAGTTGCCTTTAGACCCTTTAAAGCGAATGATCCCGATGTTGTTTCCATGCCAAATGAGCCAGTAGCAATAAGGTCCTGAGGCCCAGAGTCAGATTATTCACGTACTTTGGTTGTTCTGTCAGGTTCAGGAACCTTGATAAGGATGGGTATTCCATGAAGTCTTGACCTTGGACCGCGAATAGCTCGCTCTGCATCCAATGCTTTGGCCTCCTCGAGGACCAGATTCTCAGGTGCAGTAGATATCACTGCATTAAGTCGCATGCCATCGCGATTGTGCTTTGCGATCTGTTTTAAATAGATTTTGATGAGTTCCACACTGGTGCACTCCTTTGCCTCTAGTAATTTGCGTAGATCACCCGCTGTTGCAGCAAGCAAGTCTAATGGGTACTTTACTGGCATGTCGTCTTTCGTTGCCATGTGATGGGTACTGTGTCGTAGTAGTGATGAAGAATTCCAATATACTATGATACCAAAAGCGAGTATCCCAAATGTGCGAAGGTGCATGATCGACAGCGAGAACGAAAGCTGAGAGTTGGGAGCTTACCTAAATCATGTGGCTAGTATCCTAGATTTGCGCCTCAATCTGCCACAGAGGCCTGCAAGCTGCTGATGGAGCACAATCAAAGCAGGCAAATTACACTAGCTAAGTTGAACTTGAGAACAGGAATCAGCCAGCAGGACAAACCTCTATAGATGCATATTCTGGAGGTTCTCTGGCAGCTGAACAGTAACATCACCTGACCACGCGCACAGTGGTCCTGCAGCTGTAAGAATGTAAATAGGTAAACAGGCGACGCGGTTTGTAACGCCTAATATCCGTCAAACACAGCTCGCCATATATTGTGTACTTTCTCAGCTGCCACTTTCATGATACTGCAGATCGGACAGAGCATAGCTTGTTTAAACATTCGAAGGTACGATCGTTAGATCGAATGCGGTAGAAAAACCCCTCGAGTTGCATGGTCGCTTGTAACCAAAAAAAGACTAGAACTAGAACTCCTCCCCACTCAGTGCACGGTCCACCTTAATGCACGGATTTCGTCTTTTCGCACACACACCTTCAAAATTAATTATCTCCACCAATATGGGGTCGATTGCTGCCGCTTTAGCATACCTAGAAACCGCTGAGTCTATTAATTATGCTGAAGCAGTAAGAATGCTTAATATTGACCGTTCAACCCTATCACGGCGCCATTGAAAGGTCACTGTCTTAAAAGAGGTGTCTATTCAACAATGCCGGATGTTGTTATTAGCACAACAGGAACAGGTGCTTATTGATTATATTAATACTTTCTCAGACCGTGGCCTTCCTCCTACGGCGACCATAGTCTGAAATTTTGCCTCTGATATTGCTAAAAAACCTGTTGGAAAAAACTGGGTTTCACGCTTTGTGAATCGGCATCAAAACACGTTAAAATGTGCTCATTTAATGGGATTGGACCTTAATCGTAAAAAGGCAGATAGTGTGGAAAGACCACAGGAGTATCTCAACCTGGTAGGTCACTGCCTTAGATATGTATTTGACTAAAAATCTTACAGATTCAACAAAAAATTCAGAAATACGACATTCACGACTATAACACGTACAAAATGGATGAAAAAGGCTTCTTCCTTGGCGCTATACAGAAATCCCATCGTGTATTTAGCCGTCAAACACAGGAATAAGGCAGGCTGTTTGGCGCCGGCCAAAACGGCAGCAGAAATTAGATCACACTTATTACTTCAGTCTGTATGAATGGCTCCTTCCTATCCCCATTTATTATCTTCTCTTCCCAATCCGGCAAGCTATAAAATACCTGGATTGACGATTTTAAACCTGAACACCATCAGTGTTATTTCGCCACATCTTCCACAGGTTAGACGAACTTAGATCTTGCCCTGGAGTGGTTGAACAGGCTGTTTAATACCCATACAAAAACAAAAGCACGCCATGGACGAGATAAACGACTGCTTATTTTTGACGGCTATTTTAGTCGTCACAATATACAGTTCATTGATACGGCTGATAAATTAGGAATCGTCCTTTGCCTATTCCCGTCACACTCCACGCATCGATTACAGCCTCTGGATATTGGCCTGTTTCGGCTGTTGGCAATGAAATACTCTCAGCAATTGGCAGCCTGGCTCCACCGCTCACAGGGCCTGATTAAGCTGTCTAAGAGTGACTTCTTTGACATCTTTTGGCCAGCATTCTGTGAAGCATTTACTGCTGAGAATATCAAGAGTGGTTGGCTTCAAGCAGGCCTACAACCATTCAATCCGACAATTGTGCTTGATCAGATCACACGCCAGCCACCTCCGAATAAAAACGATAACGCTTCTGAACCTCTGCCTTTAATTAGCCTTAAGCCATGGCAATACCGGTCGTTTCTTGCCAATAACAGTGATCCAATATTTAAGGAGATGCTGAAATCACTGATAAGGGTGGAGGCGAAGGTTGACCTGCTACAGCATGAGAATCAGGGCCTACGTGAAGCAATCCTTAATAGGAAAAAGAGATCAGGTCCACGGAAGCAGATGGCAGGTGATCCTCAAGGTGTTGCTGTTGTTTATAGCCCTACTAAGATGGCGAATTGGAGAGACGAACAGCAGCAGCTGGCAGAGGAGAAAAAGCGACAACAAGCCGAAAAAGTTGCTCAGTATGAGCAGTGAGTACAGGAGCAATAGGCCAAACAACAGGAGCAGCAGCTGAAGAAGCAACAGCGTGAGGAAGCCAAGCTGTTGAAGGCACAACAGCGCGCCGCTAAGGCTTCACGTGTTGAGGCAAATAAACAGCAGCAGCAGGCGAACAGGCAGCTTCGTGGCGAAGCAAAACACCATAAGCAGCAGCAGCAGCTTCAAAAACATGCTTCGGAATTACCTATTCAGGTGGTAGGTGAGGCACAATTACCCACTGAGTCGGTTGCTGCTGTTACTCGGAGTTCACGCTCTCGTGCCAATATTCGCCCTCCACAGCGCTTCTTAGAATAAATTAATTAGCGCATGAAATTCAACAGCTTCTAATTATCACAACACCAAATTATTTAATTAATTCGGCTGTTGGTTGCTGAATTAATTGATGCTAAAGGTGTGTGTGCGATAAGAGGAAATCCGTGCATTAGGGTGGAACGTGCACTGACTGGGGAGGAGTTCTAGTGATCTCGATCGGCCAACCACAGCGCACGCGTTTACTCTATCACCACTCCTAACCCCTGCAAACTATTTCGCGCTTCCCACCACTGCTCATACGGTAGACGCTATCCCGTACATCAAGATGCCCCTGGTGATAACGGTGTTGCCCATTTTAATGGCTTCGTCAGTGGTCTTTCTCGGGAATTGTTTCTACGGTTGGTGGATAGGCGACTCGTCTAGAAAACCGATTCTGTCAACACTGGCAAAAGGAGACAGGATTTTCCACGCTTGAACAGTGTCATCCTTGAGGATTGCAGTAAGAGCAAGTGCCCCGGCTGGTTGGTGGGTGACGACTGTAGCCACAACTGTCAGTGTAGAATTAGCAGCGACAATTTCAAGATCGTGATTGTGAATATTATGCTCTCAAAAGTTGTGGATACTAGTCAATTTTATATCCGTTACGCTGGCTACCAACCTGTATCATGCCACCCCCAGCTGCAGATTCTCATGACGATCCAATTCCAAATGTTCGTACTGCACTAACATTTAATGCATGAAACGCCCACATCACGTAGACATTTCTGATAGTTGACGTGGCAAACAAATCCGGCAATTGTAGATCTGTCTACAGGCAGGACTCCTATCAGCATTACGGTGTCCCTGACGGCAACAGTCCCTCAAGTCTCTTAAAGGTTTAGTCTACAAGCCTATCTGGTATACATTACAGGACTTGAGTGTTAATATGAGATTGTGCAGTAGGAAAAGCTTCTCATCTGGGATCTTGGAACCAGGCGGACGAGCCCCAGACTTTGTGAACCCCAGTGAGGCATCAAGGCAAACTTTCACCTGAATCATCCATCTTCGAATCAGACACATATACGTGTACCACAAGGGAGATGATGCAAGATGAGCCGGCTGAATACTGGACTGCAACAGACGCCCATCGAAAGTGATACCTTCCATACTGCCGCATGGATCGCTCGGAACTAGCGTTTCCAGTGCCGCGTCACGCCATACCCTTCGTAAAATCAGCAGCCGTAAGATCCACCACTGCTGTTAACAAATTCCAACGATCCTTTTTTAGTGCAATCTGAAGGGATGATAGCCGAATTGATGTACAATTTTGCAAACTATGCCGGAATCAAGCACCAGCGACATGTCATGAAAGTGATTTGTGGGACTCGATGAGGTGAAATATAGAGTATCAGGATTCTTAAACAAGGCGTTGAACAGTAATTCAAGGACAAGTATCATAGACCGCAAACGGGTATTCAAAACGAGATTTGCGCGATTGACCTATTGAATGAAGGCGATGGCTATCCTGTCAAGCTGACGGCAATCCATGGCTTCAAGCTGATGCATTTCAAGTTTACGTATTTCTTTTTCAGTTTTGACACTTCTGCTCTATCACGTAGCTGCGATTTGAATAACTATCTGAGAAGACAAATCAAGTACAATCAGAGATAAAGGAACAAAGGAGAGAGGTATTAGAGCAGGTAAAACGGCTGGGTGATAAGGATTATCAAGTCAGAGACGACGGTAGACACGGTATGCTTGCTGTTACGGCAAGAGCAGCCTTAGTCAGCAACCATTAGCCAGCACCTACTTATGCTGCTCTTCCTCCACACCCTCACTTTCTCTTAGATAGTCCAGTTCAGTTCAGTTCAGTTACAGATTCAATTTGCACTTCACCACTTGTGTCCTCAGTCCTCAGGCTTCCTAATACTTGCGATCTAGTGCCTATCATGAACTTACGCTACGTTCAACTCCAAAGTCAGTAGAGCGGTTCCATCACTAATAATAAGGTGAAGGCATTCTAGAATTCGCAAGTAAGTCGTTGCACTTGTACTTTCCTTCTGTTGAAATCATAGACCTCTTGTAAGCGAAAGGCCTTTTTTTTACGTAATTATGTTCTTGTAAGGCACTAGGTAGTGTATCTCAATTCTCGAGGCACTGTGGGGCAATAGTTACTGATTATTAAAGGTCATCTCAATTTGCTACCCTTCGATCCACATTCAAGTTGAACTGCCTGTATACCGAGGTCAGCGAACGATTATAGATCTCCAAGCTTAAATTTTCCAATGGCATGACTCAATGCAGGTTAACCTTTGACGGAGCACGAGTGAATCTTGGGCGAGGTTTTGACGACGTAGTCTCAGAAGCTATGAAGGTTTTGAAATCTCATAATGTTGATACTACTGATACGCCTCGCGTTCATAGGAATAGTGAAACAATCCTAGGGAAAACTCAAGTTGCATCTGAGTTTAAAATTGACACCAAAGTTCCTGAAGGGATGCGGCCGGGTTCTCTGGATGAGCTGGAGCTACCAAAGTGCGTAGAAAATAGCCTGCGGAAACTGTAAATGACGAAGGTATTGTAAAAACATTACTTCATAACAAAAGATAGGTTCTAACTAGTTCGAAAAGTTGAACATCTTCTATTTTCACGCACCGGATCCTTCCGTTCTATTAGAACGGGCTTTAGCTGCCGTCAATAAGCTCTATAGAGCCGAGCTCTTCTCCACTCTGGAGCATTCCAATTACATGACTGAAGACGTTGAAAAAGTCTGTGAGCTCTGCAAGGCTCGATAATACGTATTGCCTGCAGTCCATCAAGGCAATTACAATCCATTGGCTCCTAAGCCAGAAAAGATTCTTTTTCCACTTCTTCGGCGGCTTGGAATCTCATTTTATGCTTACAGCCCAATAGCTGGGGAATTTCTCGCCATTTCAAAGCAATCAGTTCTGAAAGAGTCGGGTCGTAATGTAAAAAACTCACTCTATTGGAAGTTATACGTGAACTAAATCAATCTTGAGGTTCTAGTCAAATGGAATCAGATAGCGACGGCTGCCGACTGCCATCCAGCCGAGTTGGCCTATCGCTGGATGAGATTCAACTCATCCTTAAGAGCAAATTTAGGCGATGGGATGGTAGTGGGTGCGAATGGAAAAGTTCAGCTTGAAGAAACTTTGGGGTGGCTTGAGAAAGGGTCGCTAGACGCATCGACATATTGAGAAAATTGACGAGCTATGGTATAATTTTGAGGACAAAGTCCCTCTTGATAATTTCAATGGATGATCGCTAATGAATTTCATGGAAATGTCATATTGTCTGAAAAGGGCTTTTGGATCATATTATAAGAGTTGCTGATTAGCAAAGCTAGGAAATATGATTGCCAAATGTCATATACTTTATCTATATCTCGTTCCTATGCAAATGCGTTTCTTTAAATTTGTGAATTTATGAACTATGTAAAGCAATAAATTTGGCAGCAAATTCAAGAGCAAATTTAGTAGTTATTTAAACAGCATATTGAGCAGCGGAATCAACAGCGAATTAAGCAGCAAACTCGGCAGCAACTTAAACAGCAATATCTGAACGGCAGCGAACTGAACGGCAGCGAATTGAATGGCGGATTCGCCAGCAGATTGAACAGCAGATTTGTCAGTAAATTTGGCAGCAAATAGACCAGGCCTACTGTGAGATTTGTTGTTGGGCCTGTTGTTGGGCCTGTTGGGCTGCCTACTGCGCTGCCTGTTACTACGCCTGCTGCGCTCCCTGTTGCGCTGCCTGTTGCCGAATCTGTTTGCAGGCCTATTACCAGACCTATTGTTTTGCCCGTTGTTTGGTCTGCTGTTTTGCCTGCTGTTTGACCTACTGCTTGCCAGCCCTGATGCTTGACCTGTTTGTCAGGTTTGGTCCTTGATCTATTGCTTGCCAAGCCTGTCATTCGACCAGCTGTTTGCTAGGCCTGCCGTGAAACTTATTGTCAGGTCTGTTTGTAGAGTAAGTAGATAGGTAGGTAGGTAGGTAGGTAGGTAGGTAGGTAGGTAGAGTGAGTAGGTAGGGAAGTCGTTTATCCGGCCTGTTGCGAAATTAGTGGCCAGGTGTGCTAGCTGCTGTTTGATTTGCTGCCTAACTCACTAATAATCTGCTGTTTAATTCATTGCTGAATCTGCTGCTGCCAAATCTAATGTCGAATTCAACTGTTTCACACAGTGTCACTGCGGTAGCCTGCAATGGCAAGACCAGGCTAAGATTCGCAATTCGCAGTTCGCATAGTCCAATTTGGAGAGATATTCGGAGAAGCCGCGTTTGGCCAGAAATTCCTGTCCGAATTCCAAAATCAGAGTATATAATCTTAGTCCTACTTGGTAGGCTGGATGATATGGATAAGCTTTCAGTCTCACAAATACGATGCTCGCATTCAGCAATATACAACTTACAAACTCCAAAATCTAAAGAAGTGACTATGCATTCCTTAACTAGATACAGATACCTACCTAGGTAGGTAACTTATAAACGATGTCAATTAAGCAAAAGGTTGGCCAGTGTCAGACTGGCTAACCGTGAGGATTCGGAGCGGTGATATGCTTCTCCGAACCTCTGGCGTCATCCACTTACGATAGGAGCGGTTATGGTTAGTCACGTGATCATACCATGGCACTTCTACCGCTACTCCTTGACCTAGATCGTTCATCATAATAATACAACTTGCTCTACTCGTCCACAATGCCCCGTCCGCTTCCTGATATACGACGGGCACAGTAGTAGGTCTAACAACAAATCTCACAACGGACCTGGCGACTAGCCTTGCAATAGGCCCGACGATGGTCCTATTCATCTACCTATCTACCTATTTACTTACCTTACAAACAGACCTAGCAATAAATCAGGCACTAGACCTGGCGAGCAGCAGGTTAAGCGTCAGGCCTGACATCGGATCTCACAACAGGCCTAGAAATAGACCTTATAACAGACCTCACAACAGACCTTACAAGAGGCGAAACAGCAGCAAAGCAACTACTCTAGCAACAAACCTCACACCAGGCAAAACAGCAGATTTGGCAACAGATCTACGAGCAATTGCGGTATCCGATCTGATAACAGATTTTGCAACAGACAGAACAGCAGATAAAATAGCAAGCAAAATGATGAGTCTGGCAACAGATATACAGACAGATCCGGCAACAGCCATAGCAGTAGATCTTATCAAAAGTCTAGCCTATATGCTATTTCAGCTACTGTTGAATTTGCTGCTGTTTTCGCTGCTGTTCCTACTGCTCAATCCACTGCTAGACCTGTTCTACTCACTGTTCGATCCGCTGTACAGTTTTCTGTTCAATTTGCTGCTTTACATAGCTTATAAATTCCAACAATTGAATTTGCATTTGCACTTGTTGATTTAGAATGGGTTATTCATGGATCGGCAGAAAACGGGACGGATCATTCCATGCCAGCCACATCTTGCCAAACATTTTACCCTCGCGCTCCTTGTGCCCGACGTGCATGGCCTCACGTACAACAGAATATAAGCTGCAGAAGTTCGGCTGATGCGCTTCCGACTGCTGCCCCACGGCAGCTGTTTACCGTTCTGGTAGGGTTGAGCTTGTTTAGCATTGGTGAGGGTGCGCCCCGCATTTACGTTTGCGGAATTCACTCCGGCAACGATCGAAATCTCTCTACTGTCCTAAGTTTGGAGCACTGTTGTAACGCAGGGCCTCTCAATCACGAGGTTGAGGCTCATTGTTCTGATCATGTACTCTTTGCGCTACGAGGCACAGAGGATGGACCTGATCGCACAAGAGGACCTGATGAAACGAAGGGTGTTGACTTCGACCGAGTCTTCGCCGACATTACTTCGTCACCTTTCGACTTTGAGCGCCACGCTGCCGTCCTTTGCGGAGCAGGACTCGGCAGTCGCGTGCTTGATCTGCAAACGGTACTCAATCTAAATGTGGAGAGAAAGACGGCGTGAGGCTAGCCTTACATACCTTACTATTTTCACTGCTATCAAGGCTCAAGGCTCAAGGCTCAAGACGAGAGGCGCTTCCCTTACGCATGCGTTCAAGGCGCTCAGAATGGCACGGAAAAACAGACAGTCTCACTTCCGATGCAAGATATGATATCTCTGCAGGAGCGCAGGTCGTCCATATAAGCAATCTCCGAATGCCTCGGCACTCGAGAGCTACGGTCTATCATCCGTAACAAGTCTACCAGCAGCGCTGAAAAGGGCACATTTTTCGCTGGCTGAACTATCTCATTGGTTTGCAAGCAATGGTTTCGCTTAGCGTCTTTCCGTATTACGTATTCTGAAACCATGTCGATGTGCTCAGCGATAGTGACAGCGTCTCTCCATGCTGAGTACTCGGTACCGGCAAGCCGTGAACAAGACCACGGTCCGGTCAGAGCACGAGCGCCTTGCAGCTGACTGGGAGAGCGGTGCGAGCAAATGCGACACTTCTGGTTGGGGTCGGTGAAGGGTGAAGGGTCTTTGCCCAGCCACGATACGGGCGTAAGGAAGTTTGTAGTGGTAACGGTCGACCACGCCCGTACCGCAAGTAGCATCCCGATTAGCTCCGGCAGCGAAGCGTTGGTCACTCACCAGCCCAATAAACGGTTCAGCCAGCTTCTGCCTTTGTCAAAAATTGACCGGGGTGCGATATCCCACCTTTCCCTCCCCCACAGTTGTGCCCATAGTCATGGCAAAAGCCGCGCGCCGGTAGCCGATATAAGGTGTTGACAAAGGGGTCATTGACTGACTCAATCAGTAGCAGTGGATGTGGCTTGCTACATATTAATGGTTGCATCCCCACTCCTTATTTCCTCCCGTCGTCAATCAAATGTTGTCGTCATTGTTGCATGTTTCTTGTCTATTCTTTTAGTCTTTTACTTATCATCACCAATTTTCCAATCACAGCTTTCCCTCAGACCAAAAAGGCCATCATGTCTGACAGTGCTCCAACTCCAGAGGTCCAGGTGCCTTCAATTCCACAGCCTACATCGAAGCGCAAAGCATCAGTCGCTGGACTCAATGCTAATGGTGGAAGGCCTGCCAAAGCTGTCAAAAGAAGAGCTTCCAAAGCGTGCCAATGTTGTCGAGCTCGAAAAGTCAGATGCAATGTCGTCGAACACGGCGCGCCATGCACCAACTGTCGACTGGACGAGATCGAATGCATAGTCTCAGAGAGCAAGAGGAAAAAGTGAGCACCTACATTTTCACATGTCAGACTAGCCAGGGTGGTAAGTGCGCGAACCACGGAGCTAATCATCGTGACCAACTTCTAGAAAATGGACGAAACCCGAGGAGACCCACACGGAAGCTGACCCGCCGCTTGTGACCGCCAGGAGATCGATAGAACCTCAAAATCCGTTGGATGCATTGCAGTCCTTGTCCGCTCCGAATCGACCCATATCGTCGGGTTCGCTTGCAGCCGAACAGCATGTGCCCCATTCTATCTGTAAGTGATCCAACGAAGGATCTTGTTATCGGCCATTCGTTCTGACGAAAATCTAAAGATCAGAGCTTTGCGAACAGCACCAATTATATGCAGAATGCCCATCGAAGACTCTCGACTGCAACGAATCTCCTTACCCAACCCTTTCCCACATTCTCGCAGAGCCCCTTGTCGTTCGACGGCCAATCTTTCTTGCCCCAGCTTAGGACCCCGGAGCCAACCCCCGTTACGCTGCCTTACTACCTGAAGCCCATACCTCCGCGAATCGGGCAAGATGAACTCGTCTATCTCAGGAAAAAGGGCGCTCTCGCTGTACCTGACACAAATTTGCGTAATGAATTGCTGCGGAGTTATATCGAGTACTGCCATCCTTTCATGCCGCTCTTGGATTTGCACGACTTTCTCCGCGTTATCAATGCCCCGGATGGAAGCGCTGGAAAGATCAGCCTGTTCACGTTCAGTGCTGTCATGTTCGTTGGTACGGCTTATGTAGATTTCAACCACCTTCAGAGAGCTGGATACAGTACCAGAAAGGAAGCGCGTAAAGACTTTTTCCAGAAGACAAGGGTAAGTCTACTCTAAAAAATCGTCGCCATTGTATGCTGAACCACGTAAAGCTCTTGTATGACTTTGACTATGAGATTGACCGGATCTCGCTTGTTCAAGGCCTCTTACTAATGACATATTGGTACGAGACTCCCGATGATCAGAAAGATACTTGGCATTACATGGGCCTGGCGATATCGCTGGCACATACCATCGGTCTTCACCGAAATCCTGATCGATCGAA
Source organism: Bathelium albidoporum (assembly GCA_021031095.1). Taxonomy (NCBI): domain Eukaryota; kingdom Fungi; phylum Ascomycota; class Dothideomycetes; order Trypetheliales; family Trypetheliaceae; genus Bathelium; species Bathelium albidoporum. The sequence continues at coordinate 1,721 of JAGFVP010000322.1, read as the reverse complement.
CATGGATCAGAAGCGGAAGAGCCTGTGGCGCCGTATATGGTGGTCGCTTTATATGCGAGATCGTCTAATTGCTCTGGGTATGCGTCGGCCTACTCGCATAAAAAACGAAGACTATGACGTGCCCATGATGACCATGGACGATTTTGAGCTTGTGTCGTTGCCGGACTACATTACTTGTGTTCCGGCAGATTGCGCTATTGCTCGAGATGTTGACAAGCAACGGCAGTTAGCCAGCATGTGCATTGAGAAGACGAAGCTCTGCCTCTGCATAAGCCAGGTTCTTACCACACAATACTCCGTCCTCAACCTCAATCAAGGCATCCTCAGCGACGAAGGTAATACAAGAACGACGATGATGTTGCTACCCAAAAAGCTAGCTACGCAGGCGAACGAGATTCAGAGTTGTGATGACGAGCTTCAGCGATGGTCTCACGAATTACCCGAAGAACTCAAATACAGGCATGCCACCGCCGACGAAGTCAACAATGCCACCAGTCCAATCATTGTCAACCGCGCAATGCTACACCTCGTTTTTTATTGTGCGCTTTCCGCCCTTCATAGACCGCAGGTTCTGCCTTCGATGCCATCAATGAAGACTGCAGCCGAGCTTCTCGATTTTTCTCGTCGCAACGTTCGCTGTGCTGCCAACGAGATTACGGATATCTCTCAAAACTTATACACACTCGATCTCGTTAAGTATCTCCCCACTACTGGAGTCACCGTGCTACTTCCCGCAATCATCATTCACCTTTTGGATATAAAAGCGCCGAACGAGGAGACGAGACGCTCCAGTCTTCGAGGCTTCTGTCAATGCATGCAGGTCATGTCCAGATTACGCGACAATTATGCAGCGGCAGACTATAGCACCGCATTCCTCGAAGCTGCTATTAGCAAGGCTGAGGTTACCGTCCCAGAAAGATTCGGTAACTCCACGCATCCGCACAAAGTGCAGCATTCAACCACAAAGAAGACGAAAGCAGGTCCTAACGGAGCCGTCACCATCGGCTCAGCCGGTGTCGATCACCTCGTTGCCGCCGGCCACCACCTCAACCTTGTCCACTCTCCCATCCCACCCCAAGCTCGTACCCTCACCCCTCCCCCCGACCTCCACCACTCGTTCAACACCTCCAGCCTCATCGCACCGACCGCGCAACCTCCGGCACCCCTCTCTGACGACGACGTCGCCGCCCGCCTCAACTCCTTCCTCGCATCCACGCCTCCGGACTCCAGCTCCTCGGACCAAGACGCCTCCATTGCACACCTACACACAGCCTCCTCTTCCGTCGACGCCGCGTCTCATCCTCCTCTCTCCTCGAGGAACGCGCATCACCTCGTGCCACCGCCGCACATCGATCCCCTCCTGACCACCACCCCTGCCCCCGCCACATCGGTTGACGCTATCGCATCCACCTCGACTAACGCCATCAGCGGCGATCCCTCTCCGTCATCGCTCCTCTTCCCCGGCACCACAGGTGCCGACTGGGAGCCCGACTTCGACAGCCTGCTGGACGTCGACGGCCTGCTGGCCGGTGGCGGCGGCGGCGGCGTTGCAGGTTCGCGCGCGTGGGGATGGGGCGGCGCGGGCGATGAGGGGTGGGCGATGCAAGGCGAGAGTAGTGGGTTTGCGCTGGATATGGATTTTGTGCAGGGGATGGGTGGTGGGGCGGCAGAGGAGGATGAGGATGAAAAGGAGGAGTTGGGAAGCAGTGCGGGAGTTAGGG